>JAKGGE010001036.1:0-84446 GCA_023748175.1 Hoolock leuconedys
GCCAGCATCAACTTCCAAAACCATTCATTGGGGTTGTATGAGATAGAATGAATAAAAATCGGTTGGGTGCAGTGGCTCATGCCTGTAATCTTAGCGCACTGGGAGGCCAACGCAGGCCGGTCACTTAAGGCCAGGAGTTTGAAACCAGCCATGGCTGAAATGGCAAAAACCTTAACTTCTCTACTAAAGAAAATGCAAAAATTAGCCAGATATGGTAACGCATCCCTGTAATCCCAGCCACTCAGGAGGCTGAGGTGTAGAAACAGACAGGAGGCAGGGTGCATTGAGCCATGATTGTGCCACTGCACTCCAGCCTGGATAATAGGCGAGAGATACTGTATTAATATATATATATATATAGGCTGGGCATGGTGGCTCACGCCTGTAATTACAGCACTTTGGGAGGCCGAGGTGGATGAATCTGAGATCAGGGAGATGGGGGAACAATCCTGGCTAACATGGTGAGGAAACCTGTCCCTACTAAAAATACAAAAAAATTAGCCAGAGTGTGGTGGCGAGTAGCCTGTAGTCCCAGCTAGTCTGGAGGCTGAGGCAGGAGAATAGCAAAAAAGAACGATTGGGCCCACAGTGAAAGGCAAAGATCGGCGCCACTATTACTCCAGCCACAGGCGACAAGAGCGAGATTCAGTTTCAAAAATAAATAAATATATATATATACACACACACACACGTATATAGACGCATATATATACGTATATATAGACACATATATACATATATGTATATATGTATATATATACACATATATCTCTATATGTGTATATATTTTAAATAATAAAATAATGCATAAACTGAGAGATAGAAGCTTTACAGGGAGAGGTGGGAGGAAGCATGGCCTGCAACTCAAACAGGCCTGAGGGTCCCAGTAGTGTGGTGATCTTGGGAAAGGCACCTCCCCACTGGCCTTGTTCCCATTCTACACCAGAAGGGTTGAAATAAAAGAAAATTAGATACTGTCCTCTGGCATTAAGTATTCCAGTGCATGTTCATTATTTTTAGGATCATATCTATATGCCTCATCTCAGCCTATGTAGTGGGCACCCCACAAAGCCTCACAACAACACTAATTGTGAGTGACTCAGTTTGTTATTTTAAAAAGTGGCTCACAGCTCAGTGCCTCAGAAGCCAGTACTATAACTCTGGGTTTTGAGAAAAAAAAAAAAATATATATATATATATATATATGCAGGTTTATTTTATATGTACACATGTCCCATGTTGGTGTGCTGTACTTATTAACTCATCATTTAGCATTAGGTATATCTCCCTAGTGCTGTCGTCCCCCTCCCCAACCCCACAAATGTCCCGGGTGTGATGTTTCCCCTTCCTGTGTCCATGTGTTCATTGTTCAACCACTATGACTGAGGAACATGCAGTGTTGGTTTTGTCCTTGTGATAGTTGCACACAGGAATGATGGTTTCCAGTTTCATCAAGTCCCTACAAAAAACATGAACTCATCATTTTTTATGGCTGCATAGTATTCCATGAATTATTATATGTTATACATTTTTCTTAATCCAGTCTATTGTTGTTGGACATTTGGGTTGGATCCCGAGTCTTTGCTATTGTGAATAGTGCATAATAAACATACATGTGCATGTCTCTTTATAGCAGCATGATTTATAGTCCTTTAGGTATATTCCAGTAATGGGATGGCTGGGTCAAATGGTATTTCTAGTTCTACATTCTGAGAATCACCACACTGACTTCCACAATAGTTGAGGCAGTTTACTGTCCCACCAACGGTGTAAAACTGTTCCTATTTCTCCACATCCTCTCCAGCACCTGTTGTTTCCTGACTTTTAATGATGCGCCATTCTAGCAGTTGTGAGATGCAATCTCACATTCTTGGTTTTGACTTGCATTTCCTGATGGCCAATGATGATGACATTTTTTTCATGTGTTTTTGGCTACATAAATGTCTTCTTTTGAGAAGTGTCTGTTCATGTCCTTCACCCACTTTGTGAAGGGGTTGTTTGTTTTTTTTCTTGTAAATTTGTTTGAGTTCATTGTAGATTCTGGATATTAGCCCTTTGTCAGATGAGTAGGCTGCGAAAATTTTCTCCCATTTCGTAGGTTGCCTGTTCACTCTGATGGTAGTTTCTTTTGCTGTGCAGAAGCTGTTTAGTTTAATTAGGATGTTCATTTTACTGAATTTTGGCTTTCTTTGCTGGCTACTGCAGCTTTTGGTGTTTCAGATATGAAGTCCTTGCCATGCCGACCTGGATTTGTATTGCTCAGGTTTTCTTCTAGGGATTTTATGGTTTTAGGTCTAACATGTAAGTCTTTAATGAATCTTGAATTACCTCTGTATAAGGCATAAGGAAGGGATTCACTTTCAGTTTTCATATGGCTAGCCAGTTTTCCCAGCACCACGGCCAAATAGGAATCCTTTCCTCATTGCTTCTGGTTTTCCAGGTTTGTCAAAGATCGAGCAGTTGTAGATATGCATTATTTCTCGAGGGCTCCTGTCCTGTTCCATGAATCTATGTCTCTGTTTGGTCCCAGTACCATGCTGTTTTGATTACTGTAGTCTTTGTAGTATAGTTTGTCAGGAAGCTTGATGCTCCAGCTTCTTTAATTCCCCTTGGCTTAGGATTGACTTGACAATGCAGTCTCCTTTTTGGTTCCAAATGAACTTTAAAGTAGTTCTTTCCAACTCTGAGAAGAAAGTCGTTGGTAGCTTGATGGGGATGGCACTGAATCTATAAATTACTTTGAGCAGTATGGCCATTTTCACGATATTGATTCTTCCAACCCATGAGCACGGAAAATCTGCCCATTTCTTGTAGCCCTTTCTATTTCCATTGAGCAGCTTGCCTTGTAGTCTCACTTGAAGAGGTCCCTTCAATGGCCCCTTGTGTGTTGTATTCCTAGGTATTTTAATCTCTTTGTAGCAACCAGAATGAGAATCACCTGCACATTTGGCTCTCTGCTTGTCTGTTATTGGTGTATAGAAATGTTGTGATTTTTGCACATTGATTTTGCATACTGAGAATTTGCTAAAATTATTTATCAGCTTAAGGAGGTTTTGGGCTTAGACGATGAGGATTTCTAAATATATGATCATGTCATTTGAAAACAGAGACAAATTGAATTTGTCTTTTCCTAATTGAATACTTTCCTTCTTTCTATTCCCTCATTGCCTGGGACAGAACTTCCAAAAACGTGTTGAATAGGAGAGGTGACAGAAGTCATTCTTGTCTGGTGTCAGTTTCCAAAGGGAATGCTTCCAGCTCATACCTAGTCAGTATGATATAGACTGTGGGTATATCATAAATACCTCATATTTTGATACACACCAATGTAATCTAAGGTTTACTGAGACTTTCTACCATGAAACACAGTTGAATTTTATCAAAGGGTCTATATGCACTACCGAGATAGTCAGCGGTTTTTGTCTCTGATTTAAATACAGAGGATTATAATACTGATTTGTATCTTGAATGAGCCTTGCATCAAAGGCATGAAGCTTCCAGTAATCATGGTGCAAACTTTGACTATCCCAGTTTCCACACCGCCACACTGCAGATTCTCACATTGCAAGTATCACATGAATCCACGTCAGACATCACGGCAGAGATGCATCACTTCATCTGGGGTTTCCATGGTCTTCAAGAGAAATGAACGGGAGCCACGACACCCGCGTGTGAGACTGTCGCGGCAACGGCGACGCCCACAGGCATTGGGTGTCTTCACGGAGAGGGGGCCTGGAAAACTCAAGACTCTCCCGGAGGTTCGGTTCCACACTCCACTCCACCCTTCCAGGCTGTTTCTCCCTGCCGAAGACGCGTGGGAGCACAGGGAGCGGCTTCCAGTACCCGCGGGATTCCTGCAGAGGTCCGGAGAGCTATGCCCCGCCCCAAACCCATGCCACTCTTTCCCTCTCAGCTGTCTCTCTGGCTCTCCAGCTCCCACCCCCACCCACACGCCTAACACTCGACGCCCCAGGCCTCAGTACCCCTGCCCCCTCGGAGGGCATGGTTGCCCAGGGCTCAGCCACA
Organism: Hoolock leuconedys; assembly: GCA_023748175.1. Classification (NCBI taxonomy): domain Eukaryota; kingdom Metazoa; phylum Chordata; class Mammalia; order Primates; family Hylobatidae; genus Hoolock; species Hoolock leuconedys. The sequence continues at coordinate 4,027 of JAKGGE010001036.1, forward strand.
GGTAAGAAGCGGTGGAGGCTGCCTGCCTGTGGGCCCCTGAGCAAGAGCTGCTGGAGCCTCCCTCGCTGACCTGAACGCAGTGCAGGCCGCAGGGAGTAGAGGAGCTCTCCCAGCCTCTTCTCTGCCCGGCCCATCTCGCGGAAATTCTGCCGGCCTCAAGCAATGGCTCTCACACCTTCACAGCACCTTTCCCAAGGAAGCATGATGAGGACCAGACGCCTGGTGAGCGCAGATGCGAACATGCTTTGAGATGCGAACCCCGCATCAGATACGGCGGCATTAGCCGGTTCAAAACCTGCATTTAATGGCTGGTGATATCGATAATTCTGATATCCATAGCAGGCACCAGACGTCGATTGGGTGCTTTTGCAGTAATCACCGCAGATGGCGATTCGGTAAGGACGGGATCACCGGCACCGACAACCGCCCGCCAAACCCAAAACGCAACCCGCGCCGCGCTGGCGCTCGGGCGCACACAGGCAGCCCAGTAACGCCACCTCCGACGGAAGTCACCGTTCTCTGGTCGGTCGCCTGGCAGGCGGGATTTTCACCTATCGCCACTCTGGCTCCCCGAAGGGGCGCCAGGGCCCACCCACAGACGCCTCGGTGGCCTCCCGCGAACACCCGAAAGGTCTCGGAGGACCGGGACCCACAGCCGACGGCCCGCCGGGGCCCTCCTGGCACGGGACAGCCAGGCCCCGCCGGGCTGGGCCACAGGGTCGGTGGCAGCCACCCACGTCCCCATGGCGGTCCTGCGGGTGGGGCTGAGGCCAGGGGCCCCAGGGCGGCTTCTGGGCGGCAGAACTACGTCAGGGCAGATCTCACCTGCCCAGTCCGCCGCCTGAGCTCTCCTGCTGGCCAGAGCAGATGCCGTCCGGTGCCCCCACAGCCCCAGGAGTCTGGCGCCAGTCTGCACTCCCCACCTGCCTGTTGCTGGATGAGCACCTGGCGTGCCCAGATTTTCTGCAGCAGGCACAACATTTCCTAGTAACCGAGGCCCCAGGGGAGCTGAAGGACATGGAAGAGCCCGCCTGGCTGGAACCACCCCTCAGCTTGTGAAGAATACCAGGCTCCTGCCAGAGTGAGCTTTAGACGCTGGGTGGGATCGCCTGGGGCAGGGTGGTGGCCTCTCTTTCGCGGGGAACCCCTGGCTGGGCAAGGAGGGGCGTGTCTTCCCTCCAGGCTGACCCGCCTAGGATTCTGCCTCTTGATCTGGGGTCTCGGGTGAGAGACTCCTGCACAACCGAGAACTGCTGTCCGGGCGCATTTGGGATCCAGGAGCCGGAGTCAGCTCCAGGTACCAACAGGGCTGCCTACCGCAGACGCCTGAGCTCTTATGGGCAACTGACCTGTCTCTCTCTGGGAGCAGTGCTGTGGCAGAGCTCTCACCTTCCCACAACCACCCGCCTGACTCCCATACTCCCTACCCCACCTGGCTGCGCCCCAGGCCAGTGGCACCCCTCCCATGTGTGCTCACTGCCCGGGCATCAGGTGGCTCCTCCTCCTGGGCTCGCTCCTGCCTGCACCTTCTCCACTGCCGCCGCTCCACCATGCCTCTGCAGCCTCCCAGCTGCCACCATGGAGCACCTGGCGGCTAAACGCAGACCACAGACACCAGGAACACCAGGGATGCTGACCCCTCCAGGCTGGAGGGAAGGCAGATACAGACGTAGAGAGGAAGGGGAGACCTAGTGGGATGGAAGGATGGGCGGAGGGACGTTGAAAGGGAGGGAGGGAGGGAGGGAGGGACGGAGGGAGGGAGGCAATGAGGAACGGAGGGAATGACAGAGCGACCCACGGACAGAGGGGAGGCGAGGGTGCACTGACAGAGGGGGGAAGGCGGAGAGAAAAGTTGCCCTGGCCTCCTGGGACAACAGGACCCCAAGGCCAGGGAAAATGCTTCCCCCACGCTGGCTGAGGGTTACCCACTGGTCGCCGTTACCACGCACGCCGCACGGGTGGGGAACCCGCTCGGCCCTTACCTCCCAAGGAATGGGCGGTCTCCTCGAAGAGAAAAGAAGAGGGACTCAGACTGCCGTCGTGTTTTCACCCTCGAGGTTTACAGACCACACATCTCCAGGCCAGGCTGCGCCTGGAGTGGAGCGCCAGGCCGACAGCCCCGGACTCACAGAGGAGCCACACTCAGGACGACTGGAAGCGCGATTTCGATTCCACGCCGCCGCGTCTTCTGCAGGCCAGTCACCACATCTCCGCCTCCTCGGGGTGGCTGACCATGTTGACTGTTTGCTTCCGGGAGGCCCCAAGGGCGGCTTCCAGACACTTCCAGGGAAGGGTGGAAGACCAGCATCCTGTCTTCGCCCACGTTGCCAGCCTCCAAACGGGCCACACTGCAGACTCCCCACGTTGCGGGACATGGGAATCCATCGCTGCTTTCTCACCACCGATGTATCTCGCCCTGGGGTTTCTGGCCTGGTCTTCACCTGGAAATGAACTGAGCCACACACCCAAGGTGTGAGACTGCCCAACGGGGCGCACTCCCACAGGCATTGGGTGCTCCACGAGAGGGGGCCTGAAAACTCAAGACCCCTCCCGGAGGTTCGTCTCCACACTCCACTCCACCCTTCCAGGCTGCTTTCTCCCTGCTGAAGATGCGTGGGAGCACAGGGAGCGGCTCCCAGTACCCGCGAGATGCCTGCAGAGGTCCGGAGAGCCAGCCCCCGTCCGAAACCCACGACCCTCACCCCTTCCCCCTCCTTCCCCTTCCTCAGCTTCTTGCCCTCTGGCTCCAGCCCCAACCCACCCACCACACTCCACCCCTCCCACGCCCCTGGCCTCAGTGCCCTGGGGCCCCTCGGAGGGCGAGGGTGGGCTGTCGCGAGGGCTCAGCGGCAGGCAAGATGGGGTGGAGCCTGCCCGCCGGTGGGCCCTCATAAGAGCTCGGCGGCTGTTCATGCCCGCCTCCCGGCTGGACCTGAACGCAGATGCAAGCAGGCCGGCTGGGGAGCAGGGGAGCCCTCCGGACTCTCTGCCCAGGTCCGTCCGTGAAATTCTGGCCGGGGCTCCCCGAGTGGTTTCCCACACCTTCGACAGCAGCCTCAAGGAAGCTCCTGCGGACGAGGATGGCGAGAGACTCTGTCTGACCCCGAAGTCAGCTGCAGGCCCCGCGAAGCCTGCTTTGAGCTGAACTGCACTGGCATCGCCAGGCGGAACGGCTGCGGGCCCAGGCCACTGGCTGCCCGAGCCCAGCGTCCAGATGTGGTTTCAGAATGAGAGGTCACGCCAGCTGAGGCAGCACCAAGGGAATCTGCCCTGGGCCGGGGAGATGCCCCGCAAGAAGTGCTGGAGGCGAACGGACCCCCTGGGCCACCCCAGCCAAGACCGCCCTGCTGGTCGAGTCTTTGAGAAGGATCGCTTCCAGGCATCGCCACCAGGGAAGGACTGGCCAGAGAGACGGGCTCCCGGACCAGGACCACATCTGGTTTCAGAACTGAAGGGCTGCGCACCTGGTATGATGGCAGGGCGTCATGCCATGACAGGCTGCCTGTGCTGCTGGCTCCCCAGGTGTCACCCTGCTCCCCTGGCTCCTGGGTCGCCCCGAAGGCGGATTTCGGCCACGCCTGGTTCCCCAGGCTGCTTCTCTCCCACACTCCAGAAGCCTCGGTGGCCTCCCGCTGCACCCCCGAAAGCAAAATGCCGGAGGACCGGGACCCGCAGCGACGGGCCTGCCGGGTCCTGGCGCGTGGGGGACAGCCAGGCCCCGCTTCAAGCTGGGCCACAGGGCCGAGGTGCAGCACCACCCACGTCCCAGGGCAGCACGCGGGTGGGGCAGAGGCCAGGGGCCCCAGGTGGCCGGGCGGCATGGGGAACTCTGCTGGGGCAGGCTCCACCTGCCCAGCCTGCACTGAGAGCCTGCCGCTGGAACAGCTGCAAGCCGCCGACGACTCCCCCACCGCCCTGTCTGTGGTGCCTTGTCTACTCCCTCACAGGCCTGCTGCGGCTGGATGGAGTCATGGCGCGATCAGAGCTCTGCAGCAGCAGAACCTTTGCAAGCAAACCGAGGTCCGGGATGAAGGATTTGAAGAGCCTGTCTGGCTGGAACCACCCCAGCTGCAGGAAGAATGACCGGGCTCTGCTGGAGAGCTTAGGACCCGGGTGGTGATCACGTGGGCAGGGCTGTATCTCTCTTCCCCTGGCCGGGGAGACGCGGCCCGCAAGAAGGGAGGCGAAAACGGACCCCGTCACCCCAGCCAAGACCGCCCTGCTGGTCCGAGTCTTTGAGAAGGATCGCTTTCCAGGCATCGCCACCAGGGAAGGACTGGCCAGAGAGACGGGCCTCCCGGAGTCCAGGATTCACATCTGGTTTCAGAACTGAAGGGCCAGGCACTCCGCAAGCAGGATGGCAGGGGCGTCGGGCGCCATCACAGGCGCCTGTGCTGCTTTGACTCCCCAGGGTGGCCACCCTGCCCCTGGTCGGTCAGCCTCGAAGGCGGGATTTCGGGCCACGCCTCTGGCTCCCCAGAAGGGGCGCTCTCCCACACTCAGAAGCCTCGTGGCCTCCGCAAGCAACCCTCAGGAAGCAAAATGCCCGAGGACCGGGACCCGCAGCGCCGACGGGCCTGCCGGGCCCCTGGCGCCGTGGGACAGCCAGGCCCCTCGGCCAAGCTGGGCCACAGGTCGCAGGTGTGTGCTTGCACCACCCACGCCCCAGGGCAGTACGTGGTGGTGGGGCAGGAGGCCAGGGGCCCCTGAGGTGGCCGGGGCGGCATGGGAACCCCAAGCCGGGGCAGCTCCAGCCTGCCCAGCCCGCACCTCGACATTCGCCGAACAGTTGCAAGCCGTCCGGACGCACTCCCCACCGCCCCAGGAGCCCAGGCGCTGGTCTACGCTCCTCACAGGCCTGCTGCTGGATGAGCTCATGGCGTGATCAGAGTTTCTGCAGCAGGCGCAACCTTTGCAAGAAACCGAGGCCCCGGGGGAGCTGAAGGACTTGGAAGAGCCTGCCTGGCTGGAACCACCCCTCAGCGAGGAAGAATACCGGGCTCTGCTGGAGGAGCTTTAGGACGCGGGGTGGGGACGGGGTCGGGGCAGGGCGGTGGCCTCTGTTTCGCGGGGAAACCCTGGCTGGGCAAGGAGGGGCGTGTCTTCCCTCTGGGCTGACCGCCTGGGATTCCCCGCCCCAGGGCCTGGGCCCGTGAGAGACTCCATGCAACGGAGAACTGCCATTCTTTCCTGGGCGTCCTGGGGATACCGGAGCCGGATCCGGCCCAGGTACCAGCAGGTGGGCCGTCTACCGCACACGTGCGGTTTTGCGGGCAGCCACCTGTCCTCCTGTGGGAGCAGCCCGGGCAGAGCTCTCTTGCCTTTCCGCCACCCCCCCCCCGCCGACCACCAGCTACCCCACACCCCGCACATGCATCTCCCCGGCTGGTGGGAGACCCCTGCCCCGCGAAACACCGGGCCCGTAGCGCCCAGGCCTTTCTCCTCCCGGCTCTCGCCTTCGCCTGCGCCTCGGGCCTCCGCCGCCCACTGCCTCTCTGCAGCCTCCCAGCTGCCACCATGGAGCGCCTGGTGGCTAAACGCAGACCACAGACCCCAGGCACACCGGGGATGCTGACCCTTCCAGGCCGGAGGGAAGGCAGGTACAGATGGAAGAGGAAAGGGAGACCTAGAGATAAGGAAGGATGTGCGGACGGACGTTGGAAGGTAGGGAGGGAGGGAAGGAGGGAGGGAGGGAGGGAGGCAAGGAAGGAGGGAGGGAGGGAGGGAAGGAGGGACGGAGAGAGGGAGGCAGGGAGGGAGGGAGGGAGGGAGGGAGGGAGGGAGGGAGGGAGGGAGGGAGGGAGGGAGGGAGGGAGGGAGGGAGGGAGGGAGGGAGGGAGGGAGGGAGGGAGGGAGGGAGGGAGGGAGGGAGGGAGGGAGGGAGGGAGGGAGGGAGGGAGGGAGGGAGGGAGGGAGGGAGGGCACCCGCTCACCCTGGTTCTGTCGCCTGCTGAATGGGCTGGCCCTCGAAAAAGAATAGACGGGGGACTTCCGGGTTGCCGTCTGGCTTTTCACCCGCGTGGTTTACAGACCACACATCCCCAGGCCAGGCCGAGAACTGCAGCGGAGCACCAGGCCGCACAGCCCCGACCAGAGTGAAGCCACACTCAGGACGCACTCGGAAGCGCGATTTCGGATTCCCATCGCCGCCAGCCCTCTGCAGTGGGCCAGTCGCCACGTCTGCCCCCCGAAAAGGCTGACCACGTTGAATGTTTGCTTCCGGAGCCCTGCAGGCATCCAGACACCTCCAGGGAAGGGTGGAAGACCAGCATCCTGTCTTCGCCCTCCTTGCCAGCCTCCAAACCGGCCAAACTGCAGACTCCCCACGTTGCGTTTGGGAATCCATGCGTCAGGCCGCAAGCGGGGATGTATCTCGTCTCTGGGGTTTCGCTCTGGTCTTCGACCTGGAAATGAACGGGAGCCACACACCTGCGTGTGTGAGACTGTCGTGGCAATGGCGACGAACACAGGCATTCGGTATCTTCACGGGCAGGGGGGCCAGAGCTCAAGGCTTACTCCCGGGTTTGGGTTCCCTCCCTCCACCTTCCGGAGAAACGCTTTCTCCCTGCCCGAGCGTGGGAGCACAGGGGCGGCTTCCAGTACCATGGGACCTGCAGAGGTCCAGAAGGCAAGCCCCGCCCAGCCAGCCTCACCCCTTCCCCCTCTCCCCCTTCTGCTTCGTCTCTCTGGCCTCCGACCCCACCCCACCCAACCCCACCCCCCGTAGCCCCAGGACTCAGTGCCCTGGGACACCTCAGAGGGCGATGACGGGCTGTCCCAGGGCTCAGCAGCAGGCAAGAGGGGTGGAGCGACCCTGCCTGGCCAGGGCCTCATAGGCAGCTGGCTGTCTCATGACCTCCACGACTGGGCTGAGCATGAGATAGCAGGCAGGCTACAGGGGCAGGAGCCCTCAGGACTCTCTCTAGCGGGTCCGGGCCGTGAAATTCGGCAGGGGAGCTCCAGGTGGCTCTCTCCCGACACCATGGGACAGCACCCTCCCAGCGAGCCGAGGGGCGGGGCCAGTGGGAGTTCGTCTGGACCCGAGCAAAAGCGAGGCCCTCTTGAAACCTGCTTTGAGGCCCGGAACTGCGATGCCAGGGCATAGCCCCAGAGAACTCAGAGAATGGCTGGCCCAGACCATGCAGTTCAGACAGGGTCCAGATTTGGTTTCAGAATGAGAGGTCCAGCCAGCTGAGGCAGCGGTGGGTGGGAATCACCGGCTCTAGCCATGGAGACTCGGCAGCAAAGAGGCAGTGGCGGACCCCCGTCACCTCAGCCAAGACAGCCCAGCGGTGCAGAGCCATTGAGAAGGGTCGGTTTCCAGGCATGCATGCACCAGGAGGACTGGCCAGAGAGGCGGGGCCTCCCGAGTCCAGGATTACATCTGGTTTCCAGAACCGAAGGGCCAGGCAGTACAGGGTGGCAGGGTGCCACACAGGCACACCTGTGCAACGTGTGGCGCCCGGCGTGTGTCACCCTGCTCCCCTGGTCAGTTGTCCTGGCAGGCAGGGTTTCGCCCTGGAGCGCCCTGGCTCCCGGAGGAGCTCTCCCCTAAGGCGCCTCGGTGGCCTCCGCCACCCGAGCAAATGCCGGGAGGAGAGGGACATGCAGCTGACTGACCTGCCAGGCCTTGCGCAGTGGGACAGCCAGGCCCGAGAAACTGGGCCACAGGGCGAGGTGCTAGCGCCACCTGTCCAGGGCAGTCCGTGGTGGGGCTGGGGCCAGGGACCCCAGGTGGCCGGGATGGCATTGGAACCCCAAGCCGGGGCAACTCCACCTGCCCAGCTGAGGGCCATCACGTGAGGATGGAGCAGATGCAAGCCTTCCGGACGCACTCCCCACTGCCCGAGGAGCCCGGGTGCTGGTCTAGACTCCTCACCGGCCTGCTGCTGGATGAGCTCCTGGCGTGCCCAGAGTTTCCTTGTAGGCACAGCTGACCGAGGCCCCAGGGAGCTGAAGACTTTGGGAAACCCGCCGGGCTGGAACCACCCCTCAGCGGGGAAGAATACCAGGCTCTGCTGGAGGAGTTTTAGGACGTGGTGTCGGGACGGTGTTGGGGCAGGGAGGTGGCCTCTCTTTCGCGGGGAACCTCTGGCTGGGCAAGGAAGGCCTCCCGGAGCTGACCTGCCTGGGATTGCTGCCTTCTAGGTCTGGGCCCGGTGAGAGACTCCACGCAACAGGAGAACTGCCATTCTTTCCTGGGCCTCCCGGGGATCCCGGAGCTGCACCCGGCCCAGGTACCAGCAGGTGGGCCGTCTACCGCGCACGTGCAGTTTTGCGTGCACCACCTGGCCTCCTCTGGGAGCAGCCCGGGCAGAGCTCTCTTGCCTTTATGCCAACTTCACCCATGACCACCAGCCACCCCATACACCCGACAATGTCGTCCTCCCAGGACTGGGTGGAGACCCCGTCCGCAGACACGTGCCGGGCGTCCAGGCCTACTCTCCCACGGTGGGACTCACCCACGTGCGCCTCTGCTCATGGTTGCTAGCCACCAGTGCCTCTGCAGCCTCCCAGCTGCCACCATGGGCGCCCTGGCGGCCTAAGGCAGTGGACCAGGCACACCGGGGATGCTGACCCCTCCAGGCGGAGGGAAGGCAGGTACACATATGGAGGGCCCGAGGAGATAGAGGGGCGGAAGGATGGAGGACGGATGGAGGGAGGAGGGAGGGAGGGAGGGAGGGAGGGAGGGAGGGAGGGAGGGAGGGAGGAGGGAGGGGCCTTGTGAGGAAGGGAGAGCAGTGAGGTGGAGTTAATAGGCGACCAGAAGAGAGAAGGCGGCGAGGAATTTTTAGCCAAGTCAAGGTTCTCGGGCTCCCGCGGGCAGCAGGGCCCCAGGCTCAGGAAAACGGCCATGGCGCCAGCGTGGGCCAAGGGGAGCCCACCGTCCTTCGCTACGTGGCAGCAAGCAGGCGGGGCACCGTTGGCCCATGAGTTCCATCCTTAAGGAATGGGCAGTCTCCTCGAAGAGAAAAGAAGGGGACTCGGGTTGCCGTCGGGTTTTCACCCTCGTGGTTTACAGACCACACATCCCCAGGCCAGGCCGAGCCCTGCAGTGGAGCGCCAGGCCGAGAGCCCCGACCACAGAGGAGCCACACTCAGGACGACTGAAGCGTGATTTCGGATTCCACGTGTGGCCCTCTGCAGGGGCCAGTATCCCGTCTCCGGCCCCGAGGCTGACCATGTTGACTGTTTGCTTCCGGGCCCTACGGTACCAGACACCTCCAGGGAAGGGTGGAAGACCAGCATCCTGTCTTCGCCCTCCTTGCCAGCCTCCAAACCGGCCAAACTGCAGACTCCCCACGTTGTGGCGGGACCACGGGAATCCATTGTCCAGGCCACCACGCCCCGTATCTGCGTCTCGCAGGGTTTCGCTCTGGTCTTCGACGCAAATAGCGGGGAACCCACCACCTCGTTGTGTATACCATGACAAAGCGACACCCACAGGCATTGGGTGTCTTCATGGAGAGGCCTGGAAAACTCAAGACTCTCCAGTGGGAGGTTCGGTTCCACAATCCACTCCACGCTTCAGGCTGCTATCTCCTGCGAAGACACGTTGCAGGGCACGGGGAGGCGAAGCCCAGAACCGAGGGATTCCTGCAGAGGTCCGGAGAGCCAGCGCCCACCCGAAACCCACACCCCTCACCTTCTTCCCGCCCTTTCCGCTTGTCCTCTCAGGCCTCCATTCGCCCCACCCACCCCACCCCTGGCGCCCCAGGCCTCAGTTGGCCCTCAGGCGGGCCCGGGCTCTCCAGACTCAGCGGCAGGCGAAGGGTGCGTGCCTGTGGAGCCCTCTAAGAACGCTGGCTGTCTGTGCCAGCCTCCCGGCTGGACCTGAGCATGAGTCGCGGGCTTGGCTGGGGCTGGGGGAGCCTCGGACTCTCTCTGCCCGGTTCCGGACGTGAAATTCCTTCCGGGGCTCCCCGCGATGGCTCTCCAGGCTTTGCCCGGGACAGCAGCCACGCTCTCCGCTTGAGCGAGGATGAGGGCGGCGCTGGAGCTTCGTCCTGGACCCGGCGAAATCGAGGCCTACAAACCTGCTTTGGCTGAGTCTATTTTCAGGGCTTAGCCACCAGAGAAAGGCTGGCCCAGGCCATCGGTGTTCTGGAGCCCAGGGTCCAGATTTGGTTTCAGAATGAGAGGTCACTCCAGCTGAGGCAGCACCGGCGGGAATCTCGGCCCTGGCCGGGGAGACGCAGCCCGCAAGAAGGCAGGCCAAAGCGGACCCCGTCCACTGGAGCTGAACCGCCCTGCTGGTCCCAGCCTTTGAGGTCAGCTTTGAGCAGCCCGCCTGAGGCAGCCAGAGAGGCAGAGACTCTCGGGAGTCCAGGATTCACATCTGGTTTTTCTTGGAACCCGAAGGTGAGCACCGGTACAGGGTCACCCAGGCGCCCGGCCTTACCCCTGAACACCCTGCGCCTTGAGGGCCCGACGGGTGTAGCCCTGCTCCTGGTGGGAGTCGCCCTGGCAGGCAGGGGACCCCATCTCGCCGCCCTGGCTCCCAGGAGGGGCTCCTCTCCCTCACAGGCGCCACGGTGGCCTCCGCAGCTCCCAAGCAAATACCACAGGAGTACGGGACCCGCCCATGCTGATGGCCTGCCACCTGCCAGACCTGGCTGGGACAACGCTGAAGGCTGGGCCCACAGGCGAGGTGTGCTAGCCACACACGTCCCATGGCAGTCCTTGGTGGCTGTAGACCCAGGGACCAGGTGGCCGGAGGCTGGCGTGGGAGCCGCGCCCAGGCAGCTCCGCTTGCCCAGCCCGCCCCGGGCTCTGTCGCGGTGGAGCAGATGGAAGCGTCAGATTGCCCTCCCCACTAGCCCCAGGAGCCGAGGCTTGTCTCACTCCCCACGGCCTACTGCTGGATGAGGTCACAAGCGTGCCCAGGTTTCTGCACCAGGCACCTTTCCCTGAAACCAAGGCCCCAGGGGAAGCTGGGGACTTGGAAGAGCCGCCTGGCTGGAACCACCCCTCAGGGAAGAGCCGGGCACTGCTGGAGGGCGCTGGGGCCGGGGGTGAGGGAGCCGAGGGTGGGGCAGCGGTGGCCTGTGAGGAACCCCTGTTTGGGCTGGGAGGCGTGTGTTCCAGGCTGACCCGCCCTGGGTTCCTGCCTTCTAGGTCTGGGCCCAATGAGAGACTCACAATGGAGAACTGCCATTCCTTCCCGGTTCCCGAGGATCGAGCAGTAGCCCAGGTACCAGCAGGTGGGCCGTCTACCGCGCACGCGCGTGTTTGCAGGCAACCACCTGGCCTCCTCTGGGAGCAGCCCGGGCAGAGCTCTCTTGCCTTTCTGCCACCCCACCGCCTGACCCCAGCTGCCCAGCCCCCGCCCCGACCATGTCGTCTCCCTGCGAGGCTGGGTGGGAGACCCCAAATCCCATGAAACACGGGCCTGCGTCCAGGTGCTACCTCCTCCGGGGTCTCGCACCGTCTGCACCTCCGCTAGGCCGTCGCTCGCCCACCCGTGCCTCTGCAGCCACCCAGCTGCCACCATGGAGCGCCACCAGTAAGCGCCAGACAACAGACCCCCAGAGCACACTGGAGATGCGGCCCCTCGGGCTGGGAGGCAGGTATAGATGGAGAGAGGAAGGGGGCCTAGAATATGGAAGGGGTGGGCAGAGGGACGGGAGGGAGGGAGGGAGGGAGGGAGGGAGGGAGGGAGGGAGGGAGGGAAGGAGGGAGGGAGGGAGGGAGGGAGGGAGGGAGGGAGGGAGGGAGGGAGGGAGGGAGGGAGGGAGGGAGGGAGGGAGGAGGGAGGAGGGAAAAGCAGTCTGCAGGCCTCCTGGAACAGGACCAGCAGCTCCAGAACGGCAAAGCGGGCTGAGCTGGAGCCTGTCGCTTCGCCGCCCGTGACGGCCTGAAGACACCACGTTCGCCCAGTTCTGCGCCGAGAAAGACAGTCTCGAAGCGAGGACTGGGTTGCCGCTCGGGTTTTGCCGGTGGTTTAGAGACCACAGATCAGGCCAGGCGAACCCTGCAGCCGAAGCGCCAGTCGACTGAGAACCTGCAGGTGACAAGCGTAATTTACCGGATTCGCGTGTCGGCCCTAAGCAGGGGCGGTAAACTCCGTCTCTCCGACCCCAGGCTGACCATGTTGACTGTTTGCTTCCGGGCCCTGGCCAGGCATCCATCTCAGGGAAGGGTGGGAATACCAGCATCTGGCGGCCTCCTTGCGGTTTGACTTTCCCACCACCCAGACTCCCCTTTGCCAGACACAGGAATCAATGGTCAGTCCACCACGCGGGGGATGGTGTCACCGTCTCTGGAACATGCAGTCTTCGACCTGGAAATAAACGGCAGCCAGACGCACCTGCGAGTGTGGACTGTCACGTGTCGGCGTACAGGCGTGGTGTCTTCACGGGGAACTGGAAAACTCAAGACTCTCCCGGAGGATCGGTTCCACCTCCTCCCACTGCTGTTTTCTTCCTGCGAGAAGGCAGTGTGAGCCACAGGAGCAGCTTCCAGGCCCTGCTTGAGGATTCCTGGGGTCCGGATAGCCAATTCCCTCCTTTCTCCCCCTTTGCTTGTACCGTCTCAGGCCTCAGGCCCACTTCCACCCACCCTCCCAGCGCTTGGGGCTCAGTCCCTGGAGCCCTGGGAGGCGAGGCCAGGCTACAGAGCTCAGGCAGGCAAGAAGGGGTGGAGCCTGCCTGCCTGTGGGCCCCCTCACTTAAGAGCCGCTGGCTGTCTCGCCCGGCCTCCGGCTGGACCTGAGCATGATCTTGAGCCGGCTGTGGTGAGGGAGCCCTCGCCTCTTTCTGCCCAGTTCCGTCGTGGAATTCCCGGCGGGAGGGCTCCCAGCGATGGCTCTCCTGACACCTTGTTTTAGCCACCTGCGAGCCCGAGGGTGGGGTGTCATGGGGAGACTCGTCGGCCCGGGCTGGCAGGCACTGCAACCTGCTTTGGCCGGGAGATCCCGCTGGTCGCCACCAGAGCGGCCTGGACCAGGTAGCCGTTCGAATTGGGGTGTTGGTTTCAAGAATGAAAGGTCAAACCAATGAGCCAGCACCGGCAGAATCTGCTGGCCCTGTCCAGTGAACCCGCGGCCCTTAAAGAGAATAGCAGCTGACCCATTACTGGGCGCCCTGCGAATCCGGGACTTTGAAGGATCGCATTCCAGGCATCGCCACCAGGGAAGGACTGGCCAGAGGCACGGGCCGCTCGGAGTCCAGGATTCACATCTGGTTTCAGAACTGAAGGGCCAGGCACCTGGTACAGGTCGGCAGTTCTCCGGCGCCTGGCCGGCCCCTGGCTGCTTGGTGCCTGCCTCCTCACCAGGGGTACCCGGCAGGTGAGTTGCTTCGCGCCTGATTCCCAGTGGCTCTCCCACCCCTCAGCGCCTGGGTGGCTCGCACCCGAACGCGCCCGAGGAGGACCCGGGACGGCAGCCTTGACGGCCTACCCGGGCCTGGCTGTGATGGGCAAGCCGAGCCAGCTCAAGGCCACAGGCCACAGAGCCCGAGGTGTGCTGTGCCACCCACGTCCCAGTGCATTCCAGGTGGGGCTGGATACACTGGAGACCCTGTAGGCAGGTGACAGGAAATGACATGGAACCCAGCCGGGCAGCTCCACCTGCCCAGCCAGCGATCCCGTGGGCTCCGTGCCGCAGAACGGAGTCACAAGCCGTCCGGGCGCCTACCGCCCAGGAGCCTGGGCACAATCTCCTGCCCTCAAGCCTGCTGCTTGGATGAGCTCTAGCATTAGAGTTTCTCAGCCAAGCGCCTTTCCCTAGAGGCAAGGAGGCCCCAAGGGGAGCTGCAGGAATCGAGGAAAGAGCCCTTGAGGATGGATCCACCCTCATGAGGAAGAATACCGGGCCTACTGGAGGATCTCTTAGGGCAGGCTGAGGGCCAGAGGAATAGCGGCAGAGCGGTAGCCTCTCTTCCTTGAGGGAACCTAACAGGCATGGAGGGGCATTAATGCTACCTGGGCTGAGCCCAGCTGGATTCCTGCCTCCTAGGACTGGGCCCGGTGAGGGCCTCGCACAAGGAGAACTGCCATTTCTGGCGTCCCGGGGGATCCCGGGCCGGCCCAGAGTACCAGCAAGCCGGGCCCGTCTACAGCTCACAGCAGAGTGGGTTTGGGGCAGCCACCTGGCCTCCTGTGGGAGCAGCCCAGCAGAGCTCTCTTGCCTTTCCGCCACCCACCCCACCTGACCACCAGCTGCCCCTACCCGGCGGTATCGTCAACCCGGGCTGGGTGGAGATCCCGTCCCATGGCTTACCCGGCCCCAACCTCAGGCCTTCTCTCTGTCCTGGAGCTCTCCCGCTCTGCGCCTCCGCTGCACCATCGCTTGCAGTGTCCACCATTACCTCTCTGCAGAGCCTCCCAGGAGCAGCCACGTGGAAGCCTGGTGGCTGCATGGTTTCCCAGACCCCGGGCACACCCGGGATGCTGACCCTTCCAGGCGGGAGGGAGGCAGGCACAGGTGGAGAAAACAAGAACCGGATGGAAAAGGATGGGCGGAAGAACTTTTGCAAGGGAGGATGGAGGAAAGACGGAAGGGACGAGCCAGAGAGGCAGGCAGTAAAGGAACGGAGGGAATGAGAGAAGACCACAGGGACAGAGGAATGGCTGTGGGGAGAACAAGGGAACCGAGGGAAGGAAAACAGAGGGAAAAAAGCGGTATCAGGACTTCTGGAGCCTTTCAGCCAGCTCCGGGAAAACGGTAAAGCGCCAGTGAGGAGCTGATGTGGCACCTGGGCAGCAGCCAGCCCGCGGCTACGTTCACTTGATTCTGATGCCAAGGAATGGAGCTGGTTTCCTCAAAGAAGAGACAAGATGGGGACTCCCAGGTTGCCGTGGGGTATTCACCCTCGTGGTTCACCGACCACACATCCCCAGGCGAACCCCTCAGCGGAGCGCTCAGGCTGTTACAGCCCGACCACCGACCACAGAGGAGCCACACTCAGGAGGACTGAAGCCTGATTTCGGATACCCGCGTGTTCGGCCCCACTCTGCAAAAGGGGCGGTAGCTCCACGACCTCTCAGGCTACCCCGAGGGAGCTGACCATGTTGACTGTTTCCGGAGACCCTCACGGGTGCAGAAACATCCAGGGAAGGGAGGAAGAGCAGCATCCTCTCTTTGCCCTCCCCTCAAACCGACCCACACGCATACTCCCCGTTGGCCGGAAGTAGAACCCTCATCAAGCCATCACTTGGGGGATGTATCTTATCTCTGGGGTTTTGCTGTGGTCTTCGACAGGAGCCACACACCTGTGTTGGTGAGACAGTCACGGCAACGGCGACACCCACAGGCATCAGGTGCCTTCGCGGAGAGGGGGGGGCCTGTAAAACTCAAGACCCCTGCGGTGGACAGTTCCAAACTCACTCACACTTCCAGGTAGTTCTCTCCCTGATGAAGGCACGTGAACCCAGGGAGGCGGCTTCCAGTTCCCACGGGATCCCTGGAGGCCAAGCCAGCCCGCTTGAGCCACCCCCTCACCCCTTCCCCCTCTCCCCCTTCCGCTGCGTCTCTCTCTTGGCCTCCAGCCCACCCCTCAACCCCCCAAGCCCCACTGCCCCAATGCCCCCACCCCACCTGCACCACCCGCCCGGGCATCAGTGTGCTAGGGGCCCCTCCCGGAGGCAGGGCAGACTGTCAGGCTCAGTGGCAGGCAAGAAGGGGTGGAGCCTCCCCTGCCAGACTGTGAGAGCCCCTGGCTTTCTGCCGACCTCCTGGCTGGACTGGAGCATGGAGTCGCGGTGCTCCCCAGCCATGGCTCTCCGACACATTCGAACCCAGCACCCTGCAGCCCAAGGGACGAGGTGGGACTCGTCTGGAACCCGAGGCAAGCGAGAGGCCCTGCGAGCCTGCTTTGTGCGGAACCGATGCCAGGGCATGCACCAGAGAATGGCTGGGAGCTGGCCAGCCGGTTCTGGAGCCCAGGGTCCAGATCTGGTTTCAGGCAGTCCGCCAGCTGAGGCAGCACCGGGCGGGAATCTCAGCCCTGGCGGGGAGGCAGCGGCCCATAAGAGGAGCAGGCCAAGCTGGGACCTCAGTCACCCCATCAGGCAACCCCTGCCAGACCTTTCAGGATTGCTTTCCTGGCATCGCCACCAGGGAAGGACTGGCCAGAGAGACGGGCCTCCCAGAGTCAGGATTCCCGTCTGGTTTCAGAACCCCGGCTGAGCACCCGGGGACGGGTGGCGGGCATGGCATAAGCCCCTGCAATGTGACCCCAGTGAGGCTGTCACCTACTCCTGTTGGGTGGCTGGCAAGTGAGGGATTTACTGTACTCCCTGGCTCCCTCCCGAGGGGCACTCTCTCCCACCATCCAGGCGCCTGGTGGCCTGCAACCCAGGCAAATGCAGGGGACTGGGATATGCAAGCCTTGACGGCCTGCCAGACCCTGCGTGGTGGGAGAGCCAGGGCTCCCAGCTCAGGAAGCACAGCCCACAGGGCCAAAGGCGTTAGCACCACTTCCAGGGCAGTCCTTGGTGGGGGGGCTGGGGCCAGGAGACTGGTGTATGGTGGCATTAAACCCCAAGCGAGGTAACTCTCCCACCTCCCAGCCCACGCCCCAGAGGGCTCCCACCCATGGGGAACAGATGCAGGCCGTCGAGGCAGCCCTCCCAGCAGCGCCAGGGGCAGGGGCTCTTCTCCACTCCCCTCCCTGGGCTGGATGAGCTCCTGGCGTGCCAGGTTTCTGCAGCAGGCACCCTTTCTTAGAAACCCGAGGCCCGGGGAGCTGAGGAGTCAGGAAGAGCCCGCCAGGCTGGAACCACCCCTCAGGGAAGGAGAATGCAGGAGGCTCTGCAGGGAGGGAGCTTTGGGGCCTTGAGGCTGGGGATGGGTTAGGTGGCAGTGGTGGCACCTCTTTCTCCTTGAGGAACCCCTGGCTGGGCATGGAGGGGCGTGTCTTCCCTCGAGACTGACACACTTGTGCATTCCCTGCCTCTAGGACTGGGCCCCGGTGGGGGCTCCGCACAAAGGGAGACTGCCAGAGTATCCTGGGCGTCCCGGGGATCCCGGAGCCGGCCCAGGTACCAGGTCTGAGCCGACTACCACTTGCAGATGCGGGTTTGCAGACGGCTCACCTGGCCTCCTGTGGGAACAGCAACAGAAACTCCTCACCTGCCCTCCCCCTTACCTGCCCTGACCACCAGCTTCTCCCCGCCCCGGCAGTGTGCGTCCTTCCCGGGCTGGGTGGACGTCTGATCCCATTGAGCCTGGGCCCGGGCAGTCAGACCTTCCTCCCTCCCGGGGAGAGCACCCGCCGGCCTCAGCACCACCGTCCCTTACCAGCCGTGCCTCTGCGGCCTCCCAGGGCTGCCACCGTGGAGGCATGACAGCCTGGCCTGCAGACCCCAGACCCAGGTGCAGGGATGCAGGCCCCTTCCAGGCGGGGAGGAAGGCAGGCACAGGTGGAGAGACAGGAGACCCTAGGGAAGGAAAGGGATGGGCGGAGAGACTTTCAGGAGGCAGGGAGGGGAGGGATGGAGGGGAGGGAGGAGGGACTAAGAGAAGGGAGAGGAGCAGTGAGAACGGAGGAAAGACAGAGGATACAGGGACAGAGGAAAGCGGGGAGGAGCAAGGGACGGAAGGAGGCAGGAGTGAATCTCCGGACTCCTGGAGCAACAACAGCAACTCAGGGGGAAAGCAGTAGGTCTGGCCCTTGAACTGGGGAGCTGAAGCTGACAGTGGAGCCTCGATACATGGTTCAGTCATAAGAATGGAGTGGTTTGTCCCTCAAAGACAAAGGCAGGGGGACTGAGGTTGCCATGGGGTATTCTGCAGTGGTTCTCTGACCTCTCAATCAAGGCCGAGCCCCATGGCAGGCGCCAGGCCGACAGCCCCGACCACCGACCACAGAGGAGCCACACTCAGGAGGACTAAAGCCTGATTTCAGATTCCACGTTGCTCGGCCCTCTGCAAGGGGGCCGGTAACTCACGTCTCTCCGGCCCCAACCCCGCCCCGAGAGGCTGACCATGTTGACGGTTTGCTTCCGAACTCAGTCACCCATAAACATCCAGGGAGGGGAGGAAGAGCAGCATCCCTCTTGGCCCTCTCTTGACCACACCTCAGACTCCCACGTTTGTGGGACACAGGAATCCATCGTCAAGCCATCACGACGGGGATGTATCTCGTCTCTGGGGTTTGCAGCTCTGGTCTTGAGGGAGCCACACACCTGCTCAGGTGGGGACTGGTCACAGCAACGGAACACCCACAGGCGTCAGGTGTCTTCATGGGACGGAGGTGCAAAGACTCAAGACCCACATGGGTTCAGTTCACACTCACTACACCCTTCGGGCTGGTTTCTCCCTGCTGAGGCGTGGGACAGGGGAGACAGCTGGTTCCATGGGATCCCTGGAGGGGAGACCAGGAGGAATGACCCCCTCGAGCCAGTCCCTCACCCTTCCCCTCTCCTTCATTTCCAGGTCTCTTTTTTGGCCCTCCCATTTCACTTCCCTGCCCCCCAACCCCACCTCACTTGATGGCACCACCCCCCATAGCACCACCACTTGGGGGCATCAGTGCGCTGGGGCTCTCAGAAGGGGCGAGGAGGGAGACTGTCCCAGAGCTCAGTGACGGGCAAGAAGGGGTTAGACCTCCCACCACCTGTGAGCCTTACCGTGAGAGCAGCTGGCTGTCTGTGAGCCTCCTGGCTGGACGGGCATCATCTTGGGTGCTCCCAGTGATGGCATTGCCGACCCCTGCCCCAGGCGAGCACCCCTCCCTCACCAGAAGCCAGGGGCCGGGGACAGTGGGAGGGCCTGCGATCTGGACTCGAGGCAAGGGAGCCCTGTGGCGAGCCGGCACAGGCGGGAACCGTGCCTGGGCATCGCCACCCAGAGGAATGTGGAGCCCAGACCATGCCAGTTCCGGATCCCAGGTCCAGATCTGTGGTTTCAGAACAGGGGTCACTCCAGCCTGAGGGCAGCACCGGGCGGGAATCTCACAGCCCTGAGGACAGCGACATGAGAGGTGAAGCTGGGACTAGTCACTTGTGAACTGCCCTGCTGCTCAGGACTTTGAGATGGCTCAGGCATCAGCTACCAGGGAAGAACTTAGCCAGAGGCAGACCTCCCAGGATCAGGTTCACATCTGGTTTCAGAACCGAAGGAGACCCAGGCACCTGGTACAGGTGGCAGGCGCCAAAACACAGGCGTCCTGTGCTGTGTGACCAGTGGGTGTCCTGCTCTAGGTGTGCCCAGTGAGGGGATATAAACCCTACAGCTGCCTAGCTCCCCAGACTCTCTACCCAAGATGACTCGGTGGTCCATCCCAGAGCAAATGCCAGAAGGACCAGGACCTGCAGTAGCGAGGGGCTGCAGGCCCTAGTGGTGGGACAACTAGACCCCTGCTCAAGCTAGACCACAGAGGTGTGCTAGCCATCCACATCCCAGGGCAGTCGGGGATGGGGGGCTGGAGACCAGGGGCCGAGAAGGTGGCAGGCTGACTTGGGGAACCCCAGAGTGGGGCATCCCACCTGCCAGCCTGACAGGGTGCTCCGGCCCGAGACAGATGGAGTATCCGAGCCCTCCCCACCAGATCCCAGGAGCCCAGGCTGTCTGCCTCCTCTCACCCAGGCCCTGCTGGATGAGCTCCTGGGTGCCAAATTTCTGCATCAGGCATGGAGAGCTTTCCAAGAGAACAGAGGCCCAGGGAGCTGAAGGACTTGGAAGAGCCCATGACTGGACTCCTCCCTCAGAGGAAGAATACCCGGACTCTGTTGGAATTTAGGGCCTTGGGGGTGGGCTGGGGTATGGGCAAGGGCGGTGGCCTCTAACCACAGCGGAAACCCTGGCTGGGCAAGGGAGATTTTGGGTCTTCCCTCGGGCTGACCATACAGGTTCCTGCCTTCTAGATCTGGGCCTGGTGAGACTCCCAGGCAAAACAGACTGCCATTGGCCCCTTTGGGCATGCCCGGGGATCCCTGGGCAGACCTGGCCAGGCAACAGGTGGAGCATTTCTACCACACTGTGGGTTTTCTTGAGGGCAGTCACCTGGCTTCCTCTGGGAGCAGCCCGGGTGAAACTCTGTGCCTTTCCTCCCACCCCCACACCCCCGCCTGACCACCAGCTACCCCCCGACCTCACCCCAGCAACATGCGTCCTCCCCCGGCCTGGGTGGAGACCCCCGTCCCACGAAACACCGTGCCCGGGCACCGTCCAGGCCTTCTCTCCCTCCCGGGGCTTGCCCGTTCCCGTCAACTCTGCAGTGCTTCTTATGATACCTCCTGCAACCTCCAACTACCACATGGAGCCTCCCTAACTGGCTAAGCCTGAACTCAGACCCAGAGCACACCGGGATGCCCAGCCCCTCAAGGTCCAGGAGGGAAGGTGGGGCCTGAATGGAGAAGGAAGGGAGACCTAGGATAGGGGTGGGTGGAGGACAGTGGAAGGGGAGGAGAACGAGGGAAGGAGAGGGAGGAAGGAAGGGAGGGAGGGACGGAGAGTGGGCTGGTGAGGAAACAGAGGAATGACAAGAGCGACCAACAGACAGAGGGAGGAAGCGGGGAGGTGCATGGAAGTGGGAGGAAGGCAAGAGAAAAAAACAGTCTGAACCTCTGGAGGAACTGGGACCCTCTAACTCAGGGGAAAAAAAAAAAAAGGCAAAGCGCCGTGCACTGGTTGAGCTGGACCCATTCCTTCATAGCCGTGTAGCGACGGACGTGCGGGGCACCCGTTTGCCCCGGTTCCGTCATCCAAGGAATGGGCGGTTTCCTCGAAGAGAAAAGACGGGGGACTCGGGCTGCTGTCGGGTTTTCACCCTCGTGTTTTACAGACCACACATCCCCAGACCCAGACCAAGCCCTGCAGAGGGGAGGCCAGGCAGGCAGCAGGACCACAGAGGAGCCACACTCAGGACGACTGAAGCGTGATGTGAGATTCCGTCCTTTGGACCCTCTGGGGGGGCCAGTGCTCGCGATCTCTCGACCCCCGAAGCCCCAGCCATGTTTGTTGCGTTTCGAACCATGCGAACTCCCAGACACTTCCAGGGAAGGGTGGAAGACCAGCATCTGTCTTCGCCCACCTTGCCAGCCTCAGAGCAGACTGCAGACTCCCCACGTGCGGGACACGAGATCCGCCGTGGGCCACCACGCCGGGGATGTATCTCGTCTCTGGGGTTTCACTCTGTCTTCGACCTGGAAGTAGACGGGGCCACACACACCTGGGTGTGTGGAGACTGTGAGCAGCCAGGCAGCCACAGACAGTTGGGTGTCTTCACTTGGGAGGGGCCTGGAAGAGCTCAGAGACTCTCCCAGGGTTGGTTCCCTCCTCCCACCCCTTCAGGCTGCTTTCTCCCCTGCAGAGACATTGGGAGCACAGGGAGGCGGCCCGAGCACCTGTGAGTTCCTGCAGGGGGTCAGAGCCAGCCCCAGCCTGAAACCCATGCCCCTCACCCCTTCCCCCTCTCCCCCTTCTGCTTCATCTCTCAGGCCTCCGGCCCCGCCCCACCCACACCCCACCCACCGACGCCCCTGGCCTCAGTTCCCTGGGGCCCCTTGGAGGGCGAGGGGAGGCTCTCCCAAGGCTCAGTGGCAGGCAAGAAGGTGTGGAGCCTGCCTGCCTTTGGGTCCTCATAAGAGCCGCTGGCTGTCTGTGCCGGCCTCCCAGCTGGACCTGAATGCAGTCTTGGGCGGCTGTGGAGCAGAACCTCAGGACTCTTTCTGCCCGGTTCCGATCCATTGAAATTCTTGCCGGGGCTCGCAGGTGACTCTCCGGACACTTTTGGACAGCACCCTCCCACGAGCCCGAGGGACGGGCGGGCAGAGCACAAGTCTGGACCCCAGGCCAGCAGGGGCCCAGTGAGAACCTGCTGAAGCGGGAATCTATACCGAGACATGCATGGCAGGAGAGCGAGCTGGCCCAGACCATCAAGCCTTCCAGACCCCGGTCCAGGTGGTTTCAGGAATGATGGGTTAAGCCAGCTGAGGCAGCACCGGTGAGATCCGACCCCTAGCCGGGCTGACCATGAGAGAGACACCTGAAAGCAGACCGATCTTCAGCCCAGACCGCCCTGCTGCTCCGAGCCTTTGAGAATGATCGCTTTCCAGGCATCGCCACCAGGGAAGGACTGGTCAGAGATAGGGGCCTCTCGGTGTCCAGGATTCACATCTGGTTTCCAGACAGTGCTTATTCACTTTCGGTGCACTGGGCAGGAGGCGCCCGGCACCACAGGCCCCGGGACTGGCCCGGCCCCGGGTGTAACCCTGGTCCCTGGTGGATTACAGCACCCGGCTGGGCGGGATTGCGCCTATGACCCTGGCTCCCTTGGCCTCCTCCACGCAGGCATACCGGTGGCCCTCCGCAATCCCCTGAGCCGTGCCGGGAGGGACGGGACCTGACACGACGGCCTGCCGGGTCCACCAGCCGCGGTGGGACAACCAGGCACCACTCCGCAGCTGGGCCACAGGGCAGAGGTGTGCTAGCATACACCTCGTCCCATGGCAGTCCGGTGGTGGGGCTGGAACCAGGGAGCCCAGGTGGCAGGCGTGGGAACTGCATGGCCGCAGCTCACCAGCCAGCCAGCACAGGCGGCTGCACTGGGCAGACAGATGCAGCCCTCAGGCCTCCCACCACCCAGGGCAGGCTTGTTTTACAATCCCCCGCGACGCCTGCTGGATGAGCTCCTGGGTGCCCAGGCCTACTGCATCAGGCGCCAGCCTTTCCTAAAACCGAGGGTCCCAGGGGAGCTGAGAAGGGACTTGGAAGAGCCAGCCTTGCTGGAACCACCCCTCAGCCGAGGGGAAGAATGCCCGGGCTCTGCTGGAGGAGCTTTGGGGCCTTGGGGTGGGGGGATAGAGGTCGGAGGCAGGGGCGGTGGCCTCTCTTTCATGAGGAACCTGGCTGGGCAAGGAGGGGCGAGTCTTCCCTCGGGCTGACCACTGGGATTCCTGCCTTCTGGGTCTGGTCGGTGAGAGACTCCGCTGGCTGAGGAGAACTGCCATTCCTTCCCAGGCGTCCTGGGGATGCCAGGCGGGCAGGCCCAGGTACCAGCAGGTGGAGCGTCTACAGCCTTGTCGCCTTGAACAACCACCTGGCCTCCTCTGGGAGCAGCCTGAGTATAGTTCCCTTGCCTTTCCTCCCACCCACACCCGCATGACCACCAGCTACCCCTAGACCCACCCCGACAGTGGCATTCCTCCCTCGGCCTGGGTGGCAGAGCCGATCCTGAAACCACCCGGGCCAGGCACTCTCGAACCTTCACTCCCTCAGGGGCTGTGCATTGCCCTCAGCTCTGCCATCGTTAAGCCCCACCCGTGCCTCTGCAGCCTCCCGGCTGCCACCCTTGGAAGCCCTGGCAGACAACAGACCCTGACACACGGGGATGCTGACCCCACCTCAGGCGGGAGGAGGCAGGCTGAATGGAGAGGAGGGGAGACCTAGAGGGACGGAAGGATGGGGCGGAAGGACATTGAATGGGAGGGAGGGAGGGAGGGAGGGAGGGAGGGAGGAAAGAGGGAGGAGGAGGAGGGACGGAGAGGAGGCAGTGATTGGAGGAGGAATGACAGAGCGACCGACAGACAGAGGGAGTCTTGAGTTATTACAGCACAGAGGAGGAAAGGCAAGAGAGAAAAAAAAGCGGGTCTCAGACCTCCTGGGTAGGAACCCAGCTCAGGGAAACCATAACACCAGCCTTGAGGAGCTGAGGCTAGAGCCACGTCGCTTCATAACCATTAGCTGCCGACATCTGAGACCATGTGATTCCATTCGCCAAGGAATGGGCTGGGGTTTCCACTGAAAGAAGAGAAAAAAAAGACAGGGACTCAGGCTGCCGTCGGGTTTCCACCCTCGTGGTTTACAGACTCCCACACATCCCAAGGCCAGACCGAAACCCTCAGCGGATCATGAACCGACAGCCCGACCACAGAGGAACCACTCAGGACGACTGAAGCATGATTTGGGATACCACGTGTACGTACCTCTGCAAGGGCCAATTAAGCTCATCTCTCGACCCCGAAAGGCTGACAATGTTGAGCTGTTTGCTTCGGAGCCCTGCGGTGTCACCCGAACACCCTCCGCGGAGGTGTGAAGAGACCAACATCCATGCCTCTTGCCAGCCACCAAACTTTCCACACTGCTGACTCCCCAAGTTGCGGACCACGGGCATCCATCGTCAGGCCACCGCGCGCGAATTTATCCTCGTCTCTGGGGTTTGCTCTGGTCTTCCGACCTGGAAATGAGCGGGAGCCACACACCTGCGTGTGTAAGACTGTCAGCGGCAATGGCCCACAGGCGTGGGTGTCTTCACCCGGAGGTACCAGAAAACTCAAGACTCTCGGAGGTTGGGTTCCAGCTTTTCCTCACTTCAGGCCGCTTTCTCCCTGCGAGATGGTGGAGTGCCAGGAACTGAGGCCCGGCTCCCAGTACCGGGGATTCCTGCAGGGGAGGCAAGCCCCGCCCAGGGCTCCCACGACCCACACCCCTTCCCCTCTCACCTTCCGCTTCATCTCTCAGGCCCGGCCTCCGGCCCACCTGAACCCAAGGCAGCCCCAGGCGTCCCAGTACCCTGGGAGCTCGGGCCGAGGCAGGCCCAGGGCTCCAGCTGCGAGCAAGAAGGGGTGGAGCCTGCCTGCCTGGCAGGCCCACAAGAGCAGCGGCTGCCTGCAGCCTCGGCTGGACCACGAACACAGTGCACAGGCCGGCTCGGGAGCAGGGGAGCCCTCCCGGACTCTCTGCCCGGTTCAGATCGTGAGAATTCCCGGCCGGGAGGCTCCCCTTGATAGCTCCCTGACACCTTGCCGGACAACACCCTCCCGAGGGGGCGAGGAAATGGCTGGGAGGCTACGTCTGGACCCGAGTGCAGCGAGGCCCTCTGGCCTGCTTTGGCCCGGAATCCGTGCCGGGCCCATACCAGAGGAGCAGCTGGCCCAGGCCATCGGCCTTCCAGAGCAAAGGGTCCACATTTGGTTTCAGAATGAGAGGTCCATGGCAGGGCAGCACCCGGTAGTGCTTCGGCCCTGGCGAGGGCGGTAGCCGCATAAGAGGAGCAGGCAGCGGTTTATCACCCGAGCTGAACCGCCCACTGGTCGGGTCTTTGAAGGATCGCCAGGCATCGCCATCAGGGGAATGACTGTCAGAGAGACCGGCCTCGAGGTCCAGGAATCACATCTGGTTTCAGAGACGAGGGTGCCAGGCCGCAGCGGTATAGGGTGGCAGGGCGCCGGCATACACAGGCGGCCTGTGCAACGTGGCCCCCAGCGTGTGTCACCCTGCTCCCTGGTCGGGCGCCCCGGCAGGTGGGGATTTGCCTACGCCGCCCTGGCACCCCCGGAAGGGGCGCTCTCCCACCCTCAGACACCTCGGTGGCCTCTCCGGCACCCAGGCAAATGCCGGGTCCGGGACCCTTGTGCGACAGCCTGCCAGACCCCCTGGGCGCAGTGGAGGCAAGCCAGGCCCAGCTCAGGAGGTGCTCACGTCTCCCATTTACCCCATGAGGAGGCTGACCAGCTGTTGATGGTTTGCTTCGGGCCCTGCAGTCTGGCTCATCCAGGGGAGGGAAGAGAACAGCATCCTCTCTTGGCCCTCCCTCAAACTGGCCACATGAATGTCTTGTGAAATAGGGGTTTCGGCTCTAGTCTTGACAGAACCCGCACACCTGCGGTGGGTGAGACTATGCGACAGCGGCGCGACACCGACTGAGCATGCGGGTGTCTTCGTGGAGGGGCCTGAACTCAAGACCCACACACGGTTCAGTTCACCTCCCTCCCCCCACCCCTTCAGGCTGGTTTTCTCCCGTGCTGAGAATCGCATTGGGAACCCAGGGCTTCCAGTTTCCCGCGCGGGATACCTAAGAGCCACACCAGAGCCAGCCCCTGGCGAAACCACCCCATCACCCCTTCCCCCCTCTCCCCGTTCTGCTCGTCTCACTCTGGCCTCCGGACCACCGCTCCCAACCCCAGCCTGTCCCTGTGACCCCTGCACCAACAGCACCCCACCACGCGCCCGAGACATCAGTCGCGCTGGGGCCCCTCCCGGAGGCAGGGTCTGTCCCAAGGGCACACCAAGAAGGGGTGGAGCCTCCCTGCCTTGTGGGCCTTCGGCCAAGCTTCCTTTGGCTGTCTGCCACGACCCCTCTGGCTGGACCAGACCTGCAGTGCTGCGTGCTCCAGTGATGCCTCTCCGACTTTACCTTGAGCGAGCTGCAGCACCCCTCCCATTGGAAGCCGAGGGACGAGGGATGTGGGAGGAGACTCGTCACTGCCCCGAGGCAAGCTGAGCCCTGCAGAGCCTGCTTTGAGGCCGGAACCCGTGGCACTGGGCATCGCCACCAGAGGAAAAGCGGCTGGCCCAGGCCATGTCGGCGTTCGGATAAGGGTCAGGGTGGTTTCAGGAGAGTAAGGGGTCCACGCCTGCTGAGTGAGCACTGGCTGAGAATCCTAGAGCCCCTGGCTGGGGATACTGGGCCACAGCAAGAGGCAGGGAGGACCCCGATCCGCCCCAGCCCAGACCGCCCAGCTGGTCCGAGCATTTGAGAAGGAACTCTTTCCAGGCATCGCCAACAGGGAAGGACTGGCCAGAGAGACGGGCCTGCCGGAGTCCAGGATTCACATCTGGTTTCAGAACCGGAAAGACCAGGTACACCGGTACATGGTGGCAGGTATACCGGCCCACACAGGCGACCCTGTACAGCGTGGTCCCCAGCGATCAGTAATCACTTACTCCTGGTCGATTAAACTGACGGTGGCGATTTTTACCTATCGCCCTAAGCCACTGACAGGCGGCTGCATACAGATGCCTCGCTGGCATCCTGAACCCTCGAGCAAATGCCCAGAGGACCGGGACCCGCAGCTCAACGGAATGCCGGGACCTGGCGCGGTGGGACAGCCAGGCCCCGCTGAAGCTGGGCCACAGGGCCGAAGTAGTACTGCATACCGCGTCCCATGATCCGTGGTGGGGCTGGCAGAAGAGACTGGGTGGCCAGGCGGCATGGGAAACCAAAAAAAGCGGTTACAGATCCACCTGCCCAGCCCGTGTACCCAGGCTCGATGTGGCAGGTGGGCTAAAGCAGTCAAACGCAATCCCACCGCCCAGGGCCCCGCAGGCTGGTCTACCTCTCTCACGGCCTGCTGCTGGATGAGCTCCCTGGCGTGCCCAGAGTTTTGCAGCAGGCATAGCCTTCAGAAACCTTGAGGCCCGAGGGGAGCTGAAGGGACTTGGAGGCAGTAGCTGGAACCACCATCAGCGAGGAAGAAAACCAGGCTCTGCTGGTTTTAGTAGCTTTAGGACGTGGGGTTGGGACGTGGTTGGGGCAGGGCAGTGGAATCTCTTTCGTTGGGAACCCCTGGCTGGCAAGGAGGGGCGTGTCTTCCCTCCGGGCTGACCCGCCTGGGATTCCTGCCTTCTAGGTCTGGGCCCGGTGAGAGACTCTGAGCAACGGGGAACTGCCATTAGCTTCCAGGCGTCCAGGGACGGGCCCGAGCAGCCCAGGTACCAGCAGGTGGGCCGTCAACCGCGCATCTGCAATTTCTTGAGGCAACCACCTGGCCTCTTCTGGTAGCAGCCCCGGCAGAGCTCTCCTGTCTTTCCGCCACCCCACCCCCGCCTGACCCGCAGCTAGCCCCCGCCCCACCCTGGCAATATGCGTCCTCCCCCGGGCTGGGGGGGAGACCATCATCCCGCGAAACCCAGGGCCCGGGCACCGAACAGGCCTTCTCTCCCTCCCAGAGCTCGCCCCGTCTGCGCCCCTCACTGCATGCATTCCTTTCGCCCACCCAGTGCCTCTGCAGCCTCCCAGCTGCCACCATGGAGGTGCCTGGCGGCTAGCGGGCTCCACAGACTGAGCACGCAGTTTGGCCCCTCAGGTGGGAGGGAGAGGCAGGTACAGATGGAGAGGAAGGGAGACCCTAGAGTGACAGAAGGGATGGGGGGAGGGACATTGAAGGGAGGAGAGGGGAAGAGGAGGAGGGAGGGAGGGTGGGAGGGTGGAGGGAGGCAGTGAGAGCAGGTTAATGACAAGCGACACGGATAAGAGGGAAAGGCGGGAGGTGCAGGCCAGGGGGGGAGGAAGGCAGAGGGAAATGTCTGGTCTCGGGCCTCGGGCAACAGGAACCCGGCTCACGAGGCGGCAAGCGGCGGGCTGGGGAGCCTGGAGCACACGTTCATGGCGGGCTGACAGGCGGGAGCACCCAGTTAAGCCCAGGTTCCGTCCTGGGGCCAGGCGGTTTCTCGAAGAGAAAGGCGGTGGACTCGGGTTGACATCGGGATTTCACCCTCGTGGTTTACAGACCACACATCCCCAGGCCAGGCCAAGCCCTGCAGCAGAGCGCAATTCCGACAGCCCCGACCACAGAGGAGCCACACTCAGGACGACTGAAGCGTGATTTTGGGTTCCACATCACTTGACCCCCCTCTGGGGCCAGTGGCTCATCTCTCCGGCCCCAGTGACCATGTTGTTTGCTTCCGAGGAGCTCTAGGGCATCCAGACACCTCAGGGGAAGGGTGGAAGACCAGCATCCTGTCTTAGCACTACTTGCCAGCCTCCAAACCGGCCACACTGCAGACTCCCCACTTTGGGACAGGAATCGATCGTGTCAGGCCACCCGCATGGGATGTCTGTCTGGGGTTTTAGCTCTGGTCTTGACCTGAAATGAGCAGACCACACACCTGGGTGTGTGAGACTGTTGTAACAGCGGCGGCAGCCCACAGGCATTGGGTGTCTTCCGCAGTAGAGGGCCTGGGCTCAGACTCTCCCGGAGGTTCAGCTACAATCCTCCCACACTTCAGGGGCTGCTTTCTCACTGCCAAAGATGCGTGGGAGCACAGGGAGGGCTTCCAGTACCAGCGGGATTCCTGCAGAGGTATGGAGATCCAGCCCCCACCCGAAACCCACGCCCCTAACCCCTTCCCCCTCTCCCCCTTCCGTGTCGTCTCTCAGGCCTCCGGCCATGCCCCTGAACACCCCACCCCTGGCCTTGGGACTCAGTGCCCTGGGGCCCCTTCGGGCGAGGCGGGCCTCCCAGGTCAGCGAGCAGAGGAAGATTGAACCTGCCTGTCTGTGGGCCCACATAAGAGCCCCTGGCTGTCTGCGCCAGCCTCCCTGCAGGTTTCACAGGCACCGTGCGCCCAGGCCAGCTGAGGAGCCAGGGGATCCCTCAGGACACTTTCTCTGCCAGTAGATCCATTGAAATTCGGCGGGGCTCCCCGATGGCTGTCTGACACCTTGGGACAGCAACCTCTCCGTGGAAGCCGAGGGAGGAGGGGCAGTATGGGAGACTCGTCTGGACACCCAGCCAAAAGCAAGACCCTGCGAGAGCCTGCTTTGAGGAATCCAGTACCAGGCATTGCCGCAGAGAATGGCTGGCCCAGGCCAGCCAGTTCCCGAGACAGAGTGCAGATTTGGTTTCAGAATGAGAGGGTCCGCCAGCTGAGGCAGCTTGCAGTAGGGAATCTCGGCCCTGGCAGAGGCTGTGAAGCCCACTGAGAGGCTGGTAGCGGACCGATCACCAGCCCAGACCGCCCTGCTCTTCCGAGGCTTTGAGAAGGATCGCTATCCAGGCATCGCCACCAGGGAAGGACTGGCCAGAGAGACAGGCCTCTCAGAGTCCAGGATTCACATCTGGTTTCAGAAACAAAGGTCCAGGCACCCGGTGCAGGAGGTGGCAGGCCGCCCGGCGCTCCTGAGCCTGAACCTTGTGACCCCGGCCAGGTGTAACCCACTTTCTCTCTCCTGGGTGATTAAGCCCGAGCAGGCGGTTCTCCCTATGACACCCTGGCTCCCCCCAGGCTGACTCTCCACCCACAGGCACCTGGTTTGCCTCCCATGGCTGAACAGTACCCAGAGGACCCGGGACGCATGGCCAGGCAGGCCCTGCCGGGCCATGGGCATGAGAGGACAACCAGGCCCAGCTCAAGCGGTGCCACAGGGTCTAGTTGTGCTTGCGCCACCCACGTCCCATGGCAGTCTGTGGTGGGGCTGTGGCCAGGGTCCCCAGGTGGCCAGGGCGGCGTGGGAACCCCAAATGCGAGACAGCTCACCTACAAAACTCGCCCAGACTCCGTGCGGCAGACAGATGCAAAACCGTCCGGGCGCCTTCCCCACCGCCCCAGGAGACTGGGCGCTTGTCTGCACTCCCCACCGGCCTGCTGCTGGATGAGCTCCTGGCGTGCCCAAGGTTTCTGCATCAGGCGCCTTAGCCTTTCCCTAGAGCCGAGGCCCAAGGGAGCTGAAGTGCCAGGAGAGCCAGCCTGGCTGGAACCACCCCTCAGCGAGGAACAATGCGGGCTCTGCTGGGGAGGGAGCTTTTGGGGCAGGGGTGGGGGGGCGGGGGTGGGGCAGGCGGTGGCCTCTCTGTGAGGATCCCTCTCTGGACAAGGAGGGGCGTGTCTTCACTGTGGGCTGACCCGCCAGGGATTCCTTCCTTCTGGGTCTGGGCCCGGTGAGAGATTCCGCACAACGGAGAACTGCCATTCCTTCCCGGGCGTCCAGGATCCCTCCTGGGAGGCGGGCCGACCCAGTGCCAACAGGTGGGCCGTCTACTGCGCCCACGTGGGTTTGCGGGCAACAACCTGGCCTCCTCTGGGAGCAGCCCGGGCAGAGCTCTCTTGCCTTTCCGCCACCCCACCCCGGTCTGACCACCAGCAACCCCGCCCCACCCGGCCTCGCGTCCTCCCCGTGCTGGGTGGAGACCCGCCCGATCCCAGCAGAAACACGGGCAGACAGCGTCCAGGCCTTCTCTCCCTCCCGGGGCTTGCCCCGTGTGTGCCTCCGCACCGCCGTCTCTCACCCACCCGTGCCTCTGCAGCCTCCTGGCTGCCACGATGGAGCGCCTGGTGGATAAACGCAGACCACAGACCCCAGGCACACCGGGGATGCTGACCCTTCCAGGAAGGAGGGAAGGTAGGTAGAGATGCAGAGAGGAATGGGGAGACCTAGAGATACGGAATAGTGGGTGGAGGGACGTTGGAAGGGAGGGAGGGAAGGAAGAGAGAAAAGCGGTCTCGGGCCTCCTGGAGCAACAGGAACCCCGTGCTCAGGGAAAATGGCAAGCGCATGGCTGATGGGCAGGCAGACCCATTAAACCCTCCGACACAGCTGATGGTGAGCACCCACTTCGCCCAGTTCAAATCATCAAGGAGTCTGGGGTTTTCTCGAAAGAGAAAAGGCAGGGGGACTCTGGTTGCCATGGTTTCACCCTCGTGGTTTATAGTCCATCCAAGTGAGCCAAACCCTGCAGCGGGCATGAGCCGACAGCCCGACCACAGAGCCACACTCAGGGCGACTGAGCGTGATTTTGGGATTCCCGCGTGCAGGCCCTCTGCAGGGGGCGATTAAGCACATCTCACCGGCCCCCCGAAAGGCTGACCATGTTGACTGTTTCCTTCCAGAGCCCTGCTTGAGGTCATACGGACACCTCCAGGGAAGGGTGGAAAACCAGCATCCTGTCTTCGCCCTCCTTGCCAGCCTCCAAACCAGCCGAACTGCAGACTCCCCACGTTTCGGGACACAGGAATCCATCGTAAGGCCAAGCGCTGGGATGTCTTGTCTCTGGGGTTTTAGCTCTGGTCTTGACCTGGGAAGCGAGGCAGAACCACACACCTGCGTGTCTGAGACTCCCAGCGACATGGCCAACCCACAGGCATCGGGTGTCTTCACGGAGAGGGTGCCTGGAAAACTCAAGACTCTCCAGTTCGGTTTCCCACAATCCCACTCACCCCTTCCAGGCTGTTTTCTCCCAGCCGAAGACGCATGGGAGCACAGGGAGCGGCTTCCAGTACCCGCTGGATTCCTGCAGATGTCCGGATCGCCAGTCCCGCCCGAAACCCACGTTCCTCACCCCTTCCCACTCTCCCCCTTCTGCTTCATCTATCAGGCCCCAGGCCCCACCCCACCCACCCACCACCTCCCGACACCCCAGGCCTCAGTTCCCTCGGGCCACTCATAGGGTGAGGGCGGGCTGTCCCAGGGCTCAGCGACAGGCAAGAACGGGTGGAGCCTGCCTGCCTGTGGGCCCTCTTAAGAGCCGCTGGCTGTCTGCGCCGGCCTCCCCGCTGGACCTGAATGCAGTGCGCAGGCCGGCTGGGGATCAGGGGGGCCCTCCGGACTCTCTCTGCCGGGGTCCGTCCGTGAAATTCCGGCCGGGGCTCCCCGCAATGGCTCTCCCGACACCTTCGGACAGCAACCTCCCCACAGAAGCCCAAGGACGAGGACAGCGCAGGAAACCCGTCTGGACCCTGAGCCAAAGCGAGACCCTGCGAGCCTGCTTTGAGCGGAACCCGTACCCGGGCATCGCCACCACAGAACGGCTGGCCCAGGCCATCGGCGTTCCGGAGCCCAGGGTCCAGATTTGGTTTCAGAATGAGAGTTCACACAAGCTGAGTAAGCACCGGCGGGAATCTCGGCCCTGGCTGGGGAGACGCGGCCCCGCAAGAAGGCAGGCAAAAGCGGACCTTCGCCACCACAGCCCAGACCGCCCTGCTGGTCTGAGCCTTTGAAGGATGTCGCTTTCCAGGCATCACCATCAGGGAAGGACTGGCCAGAGAGACGGGCCTCCCAGAGTCCAGGATTCACATCTGGTTTCAGAGACCAGAAGGGCCAGGCACCCGGTACAGGGTGTAGGCCTTGGCGGAGTACAGCCTGTGCAATGCGGCCCCGGTGGAAAACCCTGCTCCCTGTTCCACCAGCAGGCAGGGGTTGCCCTATGCCCTGGCTCCCCCAGAAGGGGCGCTCTCCCACCCACAGATGCCTCGGTGGCCTCCGCAACCCCCGAGCAAATGCCCGGAGGACACAGACCCGCAGCAGGATGGCCTGCCAGGCCCTGGCACGGTGGGACAGCCAGGAACCGCTAAAGCTGGTCCACTGGGCCGAGGTGTGCTTGCGTCACCCATGTCCCAGGGCAGTCCGTGGTGGGTCTGGGGCAAGGGGCCCCATGTGGCAGTGACATGGCTAAGCGGGACAGCTCCACATGCCTAGCTCATGCCCCGGGGCGCTCGCGAGGCTGGACAGTCTGCAAGCCGTCCGGGGTCCCTCCCCTCCGCCCCAGGAGCCCAGGCGCTTGTCTGCTCTCCCTACCGGCCTGCTGCTGGATGAGCTCCTGGCGTGCCCAGAGTTTCTGCATCCAGAGCAAACTTTCTTAGAGCCGAGACTGGGGAGCTGAAGGGACTTGGAAGAGCCAGCGTGGCTGGAACCACACCTCAGCGGTACAGGGTCTGCTGGAGATTTGGGGCCAGTCTGGGGGCCGAGGAGATTCATGACAGGCGGTGTACCTCTCAGCCAGCGGGGAACCCCTTGCTGGGCATTGAGGGGCGTGTCTTCCCTACGGGCTGACCCGCCTGGCATTTCTGTCTCCTAGGAATGGGCCCAGTGAGAGAATCCCTTTTAGGAACCTGCCATTCTTTCCTGGGCGTCGGGATCAGTGTAGGTACCAGCACTGGAGTGGGCAGATCTACTTGGCACCGCGCGGGTTTGTGGGCAGCCACCTGGCCTCCTGTGGGAGCAGCCCCAGCAGAGCTCTCTTGCCTTTCTGCCACCCAACCCCCACCTGACCACCTGCCACTTGACGGTATCGTCCTTCCCGTGCTGGGTGGAGACTCCAGATCCCTCGAAACACCTTGACAGCGTCCAGACCTTCTCTAAGCTCCCAGGAACAGCCATAGCCTCTGCTCCGTCCTTCCATGGCCCCGATGCCTGCAGCGTCCCAGGAGCTGCCACCTTGGGCGCCTGGCTGACTGTCACATGAACTCCCTGAACCCAGGCACACCAGGATGCTTACCATTCAGGCGGAGGAAGGCAGGCACAGGTGGAGGGAAGGGGAGCCAGAGGAACGGAAGGATGGTAGGAGAGACTGGAGGAGCAGGGAGAGAGGGATGGAGGGAGGAGGAGGGACTGACCTACAAGGGGAGAGGCAGGCAGTGAGGTGGAGGGGGAATGACAGAGGGACACAGGTACAGAGGAATGGCAGGGAGGAGCAAGGGACAGAGGGAGAAGGCAGGAGAAAAAGCGGTCTCTGGACTCCTGGAGCAACGGCCCAGCTCGGGGCTTGGTAAGCACCGGCCTTGAGGGCCTGAGGGTTGAGGCGGCGGCAGCCGGGGAGCCTCGTTCGGCCAGGTCTCCCAAGGAATGGCCCGGTTTCATCAGGGACAAAGACAGGGGACTCTGGTTGCAGGTCCTGCACGTGGTTTACCAACCACACATCCCCAGGCGGAGCCCCGCAGTGCAGCGCCAGTCTGACAGCCCCGACCACCGACCATAGAGGAGCCACAATCAGGAGGACTGAAGCCTGATTTCGTTACAGGCCCCTCTGCAAGGGTGCCTTTGACTCCGTCTCTCCATTTACCCTTGAGAGGCTGACCATGTTGGCGGTTTGCTTCGGGCCCTTGAGACACCCAGAACATCAGGGAAGGGAAGAAGAGCAGCATCCTCTCTTAAGCCCTCCCTCAAACCACGACCATGCCGCAGACTCCCCGTTGCGGTTCCGCAGTGTGATCAGCCATAGCATGGGGTGTATCTTGTCTCTGGGGTTTTGCTCTGGTCTTCGACGGGAGCCACACACCTGCGTGGCTGAGACGGTCACGGTAACGGCGACACCCACAGGCATCGGGGGTCTTCATGAAGAGTGGTCCTGTAAAACTCAAGACCCACACGGAGGTTCAGTTTCACCTCCCTCCCTTGCCTGAGCTGGTTTCGCCCTGCTGAAGATCGTGGGAACCAGAGGGGAGCGGCTTCCAGTTCCCGCGGGATCCCTGGAGAGGCCTGGAGAGCCAGCCCCGCCCGAAACCCACCCCCCTCACCCCTTCCCCCTCTCCCCCTTCCGCTGCGTCTCTCTGGCCTCCGGCCACACCCCTCCCACCCCACACAACCACACCTCACCCAATGTCGCCACCCCCACCAGCACCACCACGCCCCAGGGGCATCAGTGTGCTGGGGCCCCTAGGAGGGCTGAGGTCCGGGCTGTCCCAGGGCTCAGCGGCAGGCAAGAAGGTGCAGCCTCCTGCCTGTGGGCCTTATTAAGAGCAGCTGGCTGTCTCGCCTTGACCTCCTGGCTGGACGAACCACCGTGCAATGCTCCCAGCGATGGCTCTCCCGACCTGCTGACAGGCACCCACCAGCGGAAGCCAGGCGACGGGACGGTGGGAGGAGACTCGTCTGGACCCCGAGGCAAAGCGAGGCCCTGTGAGCCTGCTTTGAGTGGAACCCGTACCCGGGCATTGCCACCAGAGAACAGCTGGTCCAGGCCATCGGTTCAGGCCAGGGTTGAATCTGCTTTCCAGAGCGAGGGAGAACCCGCGCCAGCTGAGGCAGCACCAGCGGGAATCGCCCTGGCTGGTGGGGCAGCGACTGCAGAAGGCAGGCGGCGGACCTCTGTCACCCCATCCCATGCAGCCCTGCTGGTCGGGAGGCCTTTGAGAAGGATCGCTTTCCAGGCATCGCCACCAGGGAAGGAATGGCGAGAGAGATGGGCCTCCCGGAGTCCGGGATTCACATCTGGTTACAGAACAGAAGGGCCAGGCACCCGGTACATGGTGGCAAGGCGCGCCGGCGCCACACAAGCTGACCTGTGCTTGGCGGCCCTCCGGTGCCAACCCTGCTCCCTGGTTGGTAGCCCCGGCAGGTGGGGATTTCGCCTATGCCGCCCTGGCTCCCGCGTAAGGGGTGCTCTCCCACCGACAGATGCCTCGGTGGCCTCCGCAACCCCTAAGCAAATACCCGGAGGAACGGGACCCGCAGTGCGATGGCCTGCCACACCCTGGCGCGGTGGGACAGCCAGTTCCCGCTCAAGCTGGGCCACAGGGCTGAGGTGCTTGCGCCACCCACGTCCCAGGGCAGTCCGTGTGGTGGCGCTGGGGCCAGGGGACCCAGGTGGCTGGGGCTGCGTCAGGAACCTAGAAGCCGGGGCAAGCTCACCTGCCCAGCCGCCCCCGGGCGCTCCGTGCTGCGGGCAGTGCAATCCGTCCGGCGCCCTGTCCACGCCCCAGGAGCCCGAGGGCGGCTTGTCTACACTCCCCCACCCGGCCTGCTGCTGGATGAGCTCCTGGCGTGCCCAGAGTTTCTGCATCAGGTGCAACCTTTCCTAGAAACCGAGGGCCCGGGGGACCTGAAGGACTTGGAAGAGCCCGCCTGGCTGCAACCACCCCTCAGTGAGGAAGAATACCGAGCTCTGCTGGAGGAGCTTTAGGACGCTTAGGGTGGGGACGAGGGTCCGAGGGGCAGTCGCGGAGGACTCCTGCTTTCCCGAGGAACCGCTGGCTGGGCAAGAAGGGGCGTGTCTTCCCTCCCGGCTGACCTGCCTGGGATTCCTCCCTTCTAGGTCTGGGCCCGGTGAGAGACTCCGCACAACAGAGAACTGCCATTCCTTTCCGGGCGTCTCAGGGATCCCGGAGCCGGAGCCGGCCCAGGTTTCAACAGGTGGGCCGTCTACCGTGCACGCGTGGGTTTGCGGGCAACCACCTGTCCTCCTCTGGGAGCAGCCCTGGCAGAGCTCTCTTGCCTTTAGGCCACCCCACCCCCACCTGACCACCAGCTGGCACCCCAGCCCCCACCCGCCAGCCTTGTCCTCCCTGGGCTGGGTGGAGAACACTGGCTCTATGAAACACAGACCCGGGTGGCGTTCAGGCCTCCTCCCGAGAACACCATCTGACTCTGCTGTCGCCCTGATGCCTCACAGCCTCCCATATGCCACCATGGAGCACCTGGCCCGGATAAGCATGAACCACAGGAGCAGGCACACGAGGGATGCTGAGCATTTCCGCCGGAGGAAGGCAGGTACAGATAGAGAGAGGAAGGGGAGACCTAGAGATATGGAAGGGTGGGTGGAGGGACGTTGGAAGGGAGGGAAGGAGGGAAGGAGGGAGGGAGGGAGGGAGGGAGGGACGGAGAGAGGGAGGCAGTGAGGAAGGAGTTAATGACAGAGGCGACAGGACAGAGGGGGAGGGGTGGGAGGGGTGCACGGTCCAGAGGGAGGAAGGCGGAGGCGGTCTGGGCCTCCTGTGGAGCAACAGGACCCCGTGCTCAGGGGAAAACAGCTTAGCGCCAGCGGGCAGGAGCTGGAGCCCAACGTGCGGCTCGCAGCGTGGCCCGATCGTGAGGTCACCGTTCGCCAAGGTTCCGTCGCCCAAGGAATGGGCGGTTTCCTCGAAGAGAAAAGACGGGGGACTCAGGCTGCCGTCGGGTTTTCACCCTCGTGGTTACAGACCACAGATCCCCAGGCCAGGCCGAGACCTGCAGCGGAGCGCCAGGCCAACAACACCGACCAGAGGGGAGCCACACTCAGGACGACTGAAGCGTGATTTCGGATTCCACGTCACTCGGCCCTCTGCAAGGGGGCCAGTCTCTCACGTCTCACCGGCCCCCCGAAAGACTGACCATGTTGACTGTTTGCTTCCGGAGCACTGCGGGCATCCATACACCTCCAGGGAAGGGTGGAAGACCAGCATCCTGTCTTCGCCCTCCTTGCCAGCCTCCAAACCGGCCAAACTGCAGACTCCCCACGATGCGGGACACGGGAATCCATCATCAGGCCACCAAGCCAGGGATATATCTCGTCTCTGGGGTTTCGCTCTGGTCTTCGACCTGGAAATGAGCAGAGCCACACACTGCGTGTGTGGACTGTCTGCAACTTAGCAGTGGCATAACAGCCATTAGGAGTGTCTTCATCGGAGAGGGCCTGAAAACTCAAGACTCTCCCGGTGGTTCAGTTCCACACTCCACTCTCCCACCCTTCCAGGCTGCTTTCTCCCTGCCCGAAGACGCGTGGGAGCACAGGGAGCGGCTTCAAGTACCCTTGCGGGATTCCTACAGAGGTCCGGGAAGAGCCAGACACCGCCCGAAACCCACGCCCCTCACCCCTTCCCCCTCTCCCCCTTCTGCTTCGTCTCTCAGGCCTCCGGCCCTGCCCAACCCACCCCCCACCCGGCGCTGAGCCTCAGTGCCCTGGGGAGGGCCCCTGAAGAGACCCGAGGCGGGCTGTCACAGGAGCTCAGGGTAGGCAAGAAGGGGTGGAGCCTGCCTGCCTGTAGGCCCTCATAAGAGCCGCTGTCTGTCTGCACCGGCCTCCCGGCTGGACCTGAGCGCAGAGCGGAGGCCGGTTGGGAGCAGGGGAGCCCTCCGGACTCTCTCTGCCCGGGTCCATCCGTGAAATTCCAGCCGGGGCTCCCCGCGATGGCTCTCCCGACACCTTCGGACAGCACCCTCCCTTGAAGCCGGGCGAGGGCCAGTGCAGGGAGACCGTCTGGACCCACGATGCCAAAGTGAGGCCCTGTGAGCCTGCTTTGAGGCAGAACTTCGTTACCGAGGCATCACACCATCAGAGAACGGCTGGCCCAGGCCATCGGCGTTCCGGAGCCCAGGGTCCAGATTTGGTTTCAGAATGAGAGGTCACGCCAGCTGAGGCAGCACCGGTGGGAATCTCCACCCTGACCGGGGGACGTGGCCCACAAGAAGGAAGGTGAAAGTGGACTCCTGTCACCCCAGCCCAGACCGCCCTGCTGGTCCGAGCCTTTGAGAAGGATCGGTTTCCAGGCATCGCCACCAGGGAAGGACACAGCCGGAGAACAGGCCATGGGTCTGGGATTCACATCTGTTTTCAGAACAGAAGGGCCAGGCACCCGGTAGATGGTGGCAAGTCGCCGGCGCACACAGGCTGACTGTGAAACGTGGCCTCCGGCGGGTGTAACCCTGCTCCCT
Organism: Hoolock leuconedys; assembly: GCA_023748175.1. Lineage (NCBI taxonomy): Eukaryota > Metazoa > Chordata > Mammalia > Primates > Hylobatidae > Hoolock > Hoolock leuconedys. Next base: position 42,600 of record JAKGGE010001036.1, read on the forward strand.
GGTTGGTCCCCCAGGCAGGCGGGGGATTTCGCCTACACTGCCCTGGCTCCCCCGGAAGGGGGGCTATCCCACCCACAGATGCCTCGGTGGCCTCCGCAACCCCTAAGCAAATGCCCGGAGGACGGGACCCTTGCTGGCGGCACCAGGCCATGGCCCCGGTGGGACAACTCAGAGCCCAGCTCAAGCAGGGCCATGGGGGCCGAGTGCTTGCGCCACCGTGCAGGCAGTCCGTGAGGAGCTGGGGCCAATAAGCTAAGATAGCGGTGGCGTGGGAACCCAAGCAGGCAGATCCACCTGCCCAGCCAGCGCCCCGGGCTCCGCGCGGCAGGAGCAAATTCAAGCGTCCGAGGCGCCCTCCCCACCGCCCAGGAGCCCGGGCGCTTGTCTCTCTAGCGGCCTGCTTCTGGATGAGCTGCAAGAAATTGCCCAGAGTGTCTGCATCAGGCACAGCACTCCTAGAGGCAGAGGCCCCAGGGAGCTGAAGGACTTGGAAGGAAACCCGCCTGGCGAACCATCCCTCAGCGAGGAAGAATACCGAACTTTCCTGGAGGAGCTTTAGGGCCCGGGGTTGGGAGACCCGGGTTGAGGGCTTGGGGCGTGCTCTCTTGTGGGGAACTGGCTGGGCAATGAGGGGCATGTCTTCCCTACGGGCTGACCGCCTGGGATTCCTGCCTTCTAGGTCTGGGCCCGGTGAGAGACTCCACACAACGGAGAACGGCCATTACTTCCCAGGCGTCCCGGGTATCCTGGGCGGGCCAGGTACAAGCAGGTGGGCCATCTACCGCGCCCGCGTGGGATTGCGGGCAACCACCTGTCCTCCTCTGGGAGCAGCCCGGGCAGAGCTCTGTTTCCCTTCCGCCACCCAACACCCGCCTGACCCCCAGCTACCCCCCACCCCCACCGTGGCAATATGTGTCCTCCCCGGGGCTGGGTGAGAGACACCCGTCCCACAAAACACTGGGCCCGGGCACAGTCCAGGATTACCTCTCCCTCGGGGCCTGGGCTGATGTATTGCCTCGCTCATGCGTCACTGCTTTACTGCCTCACTGCAACCTCCCAGCTGCCCCATGGAGCGCCACAGCGGCTAAATGCAGACCACAGACCCCAGGCACACCAGGTGCTGACCTCAGGCGGGGAGGGAAGAGGCGCGGGTACAGATGGAGAGGTGGGAGACCTCAGAGGGATGGAAGGATGGGGAGGGGCGTTGAGGAGGAGGAAGGAAGAAGAGCTGGCAGGAGGGGCGGAGGGAGGAGGCAGTGAGCGGAGGGCTGATGAAGCGACGACAGACAGAGGGAGGGGGAGGGTGCACCGCCTGAAGGGAGGAAGGCAGAGACGCCAGACAACAGGACACCCGTGCTCAGGAAGCGGCAAAGCGCCCGGCCGGCGGGCTGAAGGCTGGGCCACGTCGCTTCGCCGCCCGTATGACCGGAAGCGAGCACCTGATGCCAGGTTCCGTCGCCCAAGGAATGGATGCTCTCCTCGAAGAGAAAAGACGGGGGACTCGGGTTGCCGTCGGGTTTTCACCCTCGTGGTTTACAGACCACACATCCCCAGGCCAGGCAGAGTCCTAAAGCGGAGCGCCAGGCCGACAGCCCCGACCACAGAGGAGCCACACTCAGGACGACTGAAGCGTGATTTTGGATTCCATGTCGCTCGTCTCTCTGCAAGGGGGCCAGTCGCTCACGTCTCTCCGGCCCCCTGAAAGGCTGACCATGATGGCTGTTTGATTCCGGAGCCCTACGGGCATCCAGACACCTCCAAGGAAGGGTGGAAGACTAGCATCCTGTCTTAGCCCACTCGCGCCGGCACTCAAACCAGCCAAACTGCAGTCTCACACGTTGCGGACACGGGAATCCATCATCCAGGCCTGCGCCCGGCGGATGTATCTTTCGTCTCTGTGGTTTCACTCTGGTCTTCGACCTGGAAGTGAACGGGAGCCACACACCTGCGTGTGTGAGACTGTCGCGGCAATGGCGACACCCACAGGAATTGGGTGTCTTCACAGAGAGGGGGCCTGGAAAACTCAAGACTCTACCGGAGGTTCGGTTCCACACTCCCCTCCACACTTCCAGGCTGCTTTCTCCCTGCCGAAGATGCGTAGGAGCACAGGGAGCAGCTTCCAGTACCCACGGGATTCCTGCAGTGGTCTGGAGAGCCAGCCCCCGCCCAAAACCCACGATCCTCACCCCTTCACACTCTCCCCCTTCCGCATCGTCTCTCAGGCCTCCAGCCCTGCCCAACCCAACCACCCCCCGGTGCCCCAGGCCTCAGTGCCCTGGGGCCCCTCAGAAGGTGCGTGCGGGCTCTCCCAGGGCTCAGCGGCAGGCAAGAAAGGGTAGAGCCTGCCTGCCTGTGGGCCCTCATAATAGCCACTGGCTGTCTGCGCCGGCCTCTCCGCTGGACCTGAACACAGTGCGCAGGTCGGCTGGAGAGCAGGGGAGCCCTCCGGACTCTCTCTGCCCGGGTCCGTCCGTGAAATTCTGGCCGGGGCTCCCCGCGATGGCTCTCCCGTCACGCCGGACAGCATCTACTCCCTTGAAGCCGAGGGGCCGGGATGGCGCAGGATACTGCGTCTGGACCCCAGGCAAAGCTTGAGTCCCTCTTGAGCCTGCTTTGAGTGGAATCCGTACCCGGGCATCGCCACCAGAGGAGAGCTGGCCAAGGCCATCGGCTTTCGGGCTGAGGTCAGGTGGTTTTCAGGAGTAGAAGTCGCGCCACCTGAGGCAGCACTGAGTCTCAGCCACAGCCAGGGAGGCGTGGCCGCAAGAAGAGCAGGCAGCCGGACCCCCGTCACCCCACCCCAGACCGCCCTGCTGGTCCGAGCCTTTGAGAAGGATTGCTTTCCAGGCATCGACACCAGGGAAGGACAGGCCAGAGAGACGGTCCTCTCGGAGTCCAGGGTTCACATCTGGTTTCAGAACCGAAGGGCCAGGCACCCGGTACAGGGTGGCAGGATGCCTGCACACACAGGGGCCTGCCTTGATCCCAGCGGGGGTAGCCCACCTGCTCCCTGGGCGTGCATGCGGCAGGCTGAGGATTTAGCCTATGATGCCCTGGCTCCCTGCAGTGATCTCCCATCCACAGGCGCTTCTCGGTGGCCTCCGCCAACACCCAGCAAATGCCGGAGGACCAGGACCCATAGCCTTGTGCCGACCTACCACAGCCCTGGCGTGGTGGGACAGCCAGGCCCCGCTCAAGCTGGGCCACAGGGCCGAGGTGTGCTTCTGCCACCCGTCCCAGGGCAGTCTGTGGGGCTGGGGAGGGGCCTCAGGTGGCCGGGGCGGCGTGGGAACCCCAAGCCGAGGCAGCTCTACCTGCCCAGCCCGTGACCCCGGAGCGCTCCGCTCGGCCGAGGAGCAGATGCAAGCCGTCCGGGCGCCCTCTCCACCGCCCAGGAGCCTGGGCGCTTGTCTGCACTCCCCACCGGCCTGCTGCTGGATGAGCTCACAAGCGTGCCCTGGGTTTCTGCATCAGGCACAACCTTTCTCCCTAGAAACTGGGCCCAGGGGACCAGCCTGAGGACTGGAAGAGCCCACCTGGATGGAACCACCCTCAGCCAGAAAGAATGCGGGCTCTGCTGGAGGGAGCTGGGGCGGGTTGGGGATGGAGTCGGGGGCTGGCGGTGTCACTCTCTTTTGTGAGGGGCATCCCCTGTCTGGACAAGGGAGGGAGTGTCTTCCCTCGGGCTGACCCACCTGGGATTCCTGCAGCCCCGGTCTGGGCCGGTGAGAGACTCCCAGCACAACAAGAGTGCCATTCCTTCCCGGTCGGGGATACCGGGCCGGCCCAGGTGGCCACCAGCAGGTGGGCCGTCTACTGCGCATGCGTGGGTTTGCTGGCAAACACCTGTCCTCTTCTGGGAGCAGCCCGGGCAGAGCTCTCTTGACTTTCCGCCACCCAACACCCGCCTGAATCCCAGCTACCCCCGGCCCCACCATGGCAATATGCGTCCTCTCCCGGGCTGGGTGGGAGACCCCGTCCCCACGAAACTTACCCGGGCCAGGCAGTGTCCATGCACCCTCCCGCGGGGCGCTGCGCCCTGCGCTCCGCCAGCTCGCCCACCTGTGCCTCTGCAGCCTCACAGCTGCCACCATGGGCCTGAAAGGCGACTAAGCATGAGATCACAGACTGAGCACACCAGGGGATGCTGACCTCGGGCGGAGGCAGGCCACAGATGGAGAGGGAGGAAGGGGGGCCGAGATGCGTGGGGTGGGAGGAGGGACGTTGGAAGGGAGGGAGGGAGGGAAAAGGAGGAGGAGAATGGGAGAGGTGAGGCTGGGGAGGTGTGAGGCAGTGAGAGCGGAGGGGCCGAGGCGGGAGCGACGGGCAGAGGAGGGTGATGGGGGTGCAGGACAGAGGCAGGCTTGATCTCGAGGGGCTCCTGGGGTGCTGGACCGACTAGGGGAAAGCGGCAGCGCCTGGCCTTGAGGCTGAGGCTGGGCCCGTCGCTCATGCAGCGTGACCCGGCGTCGCGGACACCCGTTAGCCCGGTTTTGCAGTCCCTCCAAGGAATAGGCGGTTTCCTCGAAGAGAAAAGACGGGGGACTCGGCTGCCGTCGTGTTCTCACCCTCGTGGTTTACAGACCACACATCCCCAGGCCAGGCCGATCCCTGCAGCGGAGCGCCAGGCCGACAGCCTCGACCACAGAGGAGCCAGACTAAGGACGACTGAAGCGTGATTTCGGATTCCACGTCGCTCGACCCTCTGCAACGGGGTCAGTCGCTCACGACTCTCCGGCCCCCCAAAAGGCTGACCATGTTGACTGTTTGCTTCCGGAGCCCTGCGGGCACCCAGACACCTCCAGGGAATCGTGGAAGACCAGCATCCTGTCTTCACCCTACTTGCCAGCCACCAAACTTTCCACATTGCAGACTCCACACATTGCGGGACACGGGAATCAATCGTCATGCCACCACGCCGTTGATGTATCTAGATCTCTGGGGTTTTAGCTCTTGTCTTGACCTGGAAATGAGCGGGGAGCCACAGACCTGGAGTGTGTGAGACTGTCGCTGACCTTGGCGACACCCAAAGGCATTGGGTGTGTCTTCACGGAGAGGGGCCTGGAAAACTCAAGACTCTCCCGGGTTGGGTTCCCACCTCCCTCAGCCCTTTCAAGGCTGCTTTCTTCCTGCGAAGGCGGCGTGGGAGCACAGGGGCGGCTGGTACCCAGCGAGGTTCCTGCAGAGGTCGGATCGCTGATTCGCCCGAAACCCGCTCTCACCGCCCCAAACTCCCCTTCGGCCGTCTCTCTCATGCCTCAGGCCCCACCCACCAACCCCTACCCCCGGCCCCCTGGGCCTCAGTGCCCTGGGGCCAGGGAGGCAGAGTGCGGAGCTGTCCCAGGAGCTCAGCGGCAGGCAGAACGAGGTGAGGCGTGCCTGCCTGTGGGACCTCATAGAGCCGCTGGCTGTCTCTGCGCCCGGCCTCCCGGGACCTGAGCAGTCGCTTGATCCGGCTGAGGCAGGGGCTCCCTCAGGGACTCTCTCTGCTGGGGTCCGTCCGTGAAATTCCGGCCGGGGCTCCCCGCGATGTCTCTCCTGACACCTTCAGACAGCACCCTTCCCGCAGAAGCCCGAGGACGAGGATGGCGCAGGAAACTCGTCTGGACCCTGAGCCAATACGAGGCCCTGCGATCCTGATTTGAGCAGAACCCGTACCCGGGCATCACCACCAGAGAAGAGCTGGCCCAGGCATTCCGGCGTTCGAGGCCCAGGGTGCGAATTTGGTTTCAGAATGAGAGGTCACACCAGCTGAGGCAGCACGGGAGGAATCGGCCCTGGCGGGAGGCAGCAAGCAAAGAAGGCAGGCAGCGGACCCGATCAACCCAGCCAAGGCCAGCCCTGCTGGTCCGAGGCTTTCAGAGATGGCTTTCAGGCATGCATGCCAGGAGGACTGGCCAGAGAGACGGGCCTCCTGGAGTCCAGGATTCACATCTGGTTTCAGAACCGATGGGCCAGGCACAGGTACAAGGTGGCAGAGAGCCGGAGGCCTGAACCCGCCTGTGTAGCAGGCCCCAGAGGGAATGGCACCCTGCTCCACAGTGCGGTCTTTGGGAGGCCCGGGGGGACGCCCTCGCCGCCCTGGCTCCCAGGAAGGAGCTCTCCTCCCACAGATGCCTCGGTGGCCACAACCCCGAGCAAATGCCGGAGGCAGGACCATGGCAGGCTGCCTGGCCTGGCGTTTGGACCAGCCCCCACTCAAGCTGGGCCACAGGGGCGATGTGTGCTAGCCACCCGTCCCAGAGCAGTCGTGGTGGGCAGCAGGGGACCCAGGTCCCGGGGCAGCGATGAGGAACCCCAAGAAGCCGGGGCAGATCCACCTGCCCAGCCTGTGCCCGAGACTCCGGCGTGGCGGGAGCAGATGCATGATCCGGGGCACCCTCCCCCACCGCCCCAGGAGCCCAGGCCCTTGTCTGCACTCCCCCCACCGGCCTGCTGCTGAATGAGCTCCTGTCGTGTCCAGAGTTACTGCATCGAGCAAACTTTCCCTGGGCGCGAGGGCCCGGGAGCTGAAGGACTTGGAAGGCAGCGGCGGAACCACCCCTCGGAAGAGTACTGGATTCTGCTGGAGGGAGCTTTTGGGCCGAGGGGTGGGGGCCGGAGATTGAGGCAGAGGCGGTGGCCTCTCTTTCACGGGGAACCCCTGGCTGGGCAAGGAGGGGCGTGTCTTCCCTCCAGGCTGACCAGCCTGGGATTTCCTTCCTTCTAGATCTGGGCCCGGTGAGACTCCGCTGTGAGGAGACACCATTGTTCATACACCTGGGCGTCCCGGGGATCCCGGAGCCAGAGCTGGCCCAGGTACCAGCAGGTGGGCCATCTACACGCCTGCAGTCTTGGTCTGCGGCTCACCTGGCCCTCCTCTGGGAGCAGCCGAGGCAGAGGTCTCTTGCCTTTCCGCCACCCCACACCCGCCTGACACCCAGCTACCCCAGCTCCCACCCCGGCAAGATGCATCCTCCCCCGGGCTGGGTGGGAGACCCGATCCAGTGAAACACGGAACCCGAACGCTTGTCTGAAGCCTTCCCTACCTCCCGGGGCTCGCCCTGTCTGCGCCTCTGCTATGCCGTCGCTCACCCACCCGTGCCTCTGCAGCCTCCCAGCTGCCACCATGGAGTGCCTGACGGCTAAACGCACACCACAGACCCAAGGCACACCGGGGATGCTGACCCCTCCAGGCCGGAGGGAAAGGTAGGTACACATATCTAGAGGGGGATGGGAGACCTAGAGCGATGGAAGGATGGGCGGACGGACGTTGGAAGGGAGGGAGGGAGGGAGGGAGGGAGGGAGGGAGGGAGGGAGGGAGGGAGGGAGGGAGGGAGGGAGGGAGGGAGGGAGGGAGGGAGGGAGGGAGGGAGGGAGGGAGGGAGGGAGGGAGGGAGGGAGGGAGGGAGGGAGGGAGGGAGGGAGGGAGGGAGGGAGGGAGGGAGGGAGGGAGGGAGGGAGGGAGGGAGGGAGGGAGGGAGGGAGGGAGGGAGGGAGGGAGGGAGGGAGGGAGGGAGGGAGGGAGGGAGGGAGGGAGGGAGGGAGGGAGGGAGGGAGGGATTACAGATCACACATTCCCAGGCCGGGCGAACCCCCTGCAGCAGAGGCGCCAGGTGAGCAGCCCGAGCAAAGACTAGCCAAACTCAGGATGACTGAAGCGTGATTTCGGATTACACGTCGCTCGGCCCTCTGCAAGGGGGTCAGTCGCTCACTTCTCTCCGGCCCACCGAAAGGCTGACCATGTTGATTGTGTGCTTCCGGAGCCCTGTGGGCATCCAGACATCTCCAGGGAAGGGTGGTAAACCAGCATCCTGCCTTCGCCCTCCTTGCCAGCATCCAAACCGGCCAAACTACAGACTCCCCATGTTGCGGGACACGGGAATCCATCGTCAGGCCACCACGCCGGGGATGTATCTCGTCTCTGGGGTTTCGCTCTGATGTTCGACCTGGAAATAAACGGGAGCCACACAGCTGCATGTGTGAGATTCTCTCGGCAACGGCGACGCCCACAGGCATTGGGTGTCTTCAAGGAGAGGGGGCCGGGAAAACTCAAGACTCTCCGGAGGTTCGGTTCCACAGTCACTCCAACACTTCCAGGATGTTTTCTGACTGCGAACCGGTCGCGAGCTGGGGAGTGGCTTCCAGTACCCACATGAGTATTCCTGCAGAGGTCGACCCAGCCCCCACCTGAAGTACCGCCCCTCACCCCTTCCCCCATCTCCCCCTTCCGGCTGTCTCAGGCCTCGGCCCGCCCACCACACCCCAGCCCGACGTCCCAGGTCTTAGTGCCCTGGGGCCCCCAGCAGGGCGAGGGCGGGCTCTCCAAGGGCTCAGCGGTCCAGGCAGAAGTTGTGGAGCGTGCCTGCCTGTGGGCACTCATAAGAGCCGCTGGCTGTCTGCGCCGGCCTCCCAGCTGGACCTAAACGCAGTGTGCAGGCCGGCTGTGGAGCAGGGGATCCCTCCGGACTCTTTCTGCCCGGGTCCGTCCGTTAAATTCCGGCCGGGCCTCCCATCGATGGCTCTCCCGACACCTTCGGACAGCACCCACCCCGCGGAAGCCCGAAGACGAGGATTGCGCTGGATACTCGTCTGGACCTCTAGCCAAGCAGGGGCCCTCTTGAGGCCTGCTGGCGGAATCCATGCCGGGCATGGGGCCCCAGAGAGCGAGCTGGCAGGCCATGTTCGGGCCGAGACCAGGGTCCAGATTTGGTTTCAGAATGAGGAGGTCACGCCAGCTGATCGGCACCGGCGGGAATCGGCCCTGGCAGGGGCCAGCGACCCGCAACAGGGGCAGCTGGCCGGACCCGATCAATCCAGCAAACTGACCCCTGCTGGTCCGAGCCTATGAGAAGGATGGCTTTCCAGGCATCGCCACCAGGAAGGACTGGCCAGAGAGGCAGACTCTCGGTCAGGACTCACATCCTGGTTTCAGAACAGAAGGAGCAGGCATCCCGGTACAGGAGTGGCAGGCTCCGGCTGGTGGCCTGTGCAGCGTGGCTCCGGCAGGTGTAACCCTTCTCCCTTGTGGGATTCGGCAGTAGGGGGGTTGCCTCGTGCCCTGGCTCCCCGGAGGGCCGCTCTCCCACCCACAGATGCTCAGTGGCCTCCGCAACCCCCAGAGCAAATGCCCAGAGGGAACCCGGGACCTTGGCCAGACTGCGGGCCTGGCGGTGGACAACCAGGCCCCCACTCAGCTGGGCCTGGGGCGAGGGTGTGCTGCACCCCCGTCCCATGGCAGTGGGTGGTGGGGCTTGTGGCCAGGGGGCCTGAGTGGCTGGGGAGGCATGGGAACCCTCAAGCAGGGCAGCTCCACCTGCCCAGCCACGCCCCAGGAATGCTCCATACTGACCGGAGCAGATGCAAGCCAGATCAGGCCCTCCCCTCTACCCCAGGAGGCCGGGCACTTTCTACCTCCCTCTTACGACTTCCTGCTGGATGAGGCTTCTGGAATGCCAGGTTTCTGCCTCAGGCATGACATTTCCCTAGAAACTGAGGGCCCCAAGGGGCTACAGAGAGGCCTTGGAAGAGCCAACCTGGCTGGAACCACCCCTCAGCGAGGAAGAATACTGGGCTCTGCTGGAGGAGTTTCAGGGCATGGGATGGGGACGGGGTCAGGGCAGGGCAGTGGCCTCTCTTTCGCGGGGAACCCCTGGATGGGCAAGGGAGGGGCGTAATGCTTCCCTCGGGATACACCTGGGATTCCCTGCCTACTAGGTCTGGGCGGTGGGAGACTCGCTGGCAGGAGAACTGCCATTCCCTTTTGAGTCCAGGGTCAGGGCAGGCAGAGCTGGGTGCCAGCAAGGTGGGCCATCTACAGCAGCTGGGGTTTGAGACAGCCACCTGGCCTCCTCTGGGGCAGCCCCGGCAGAGCTCTGTTGCCTTTCTGCCACCCCACCCCTGCAGAACCAGTTGCCCCGCCCCCACTTGACAGTATCGTCCCACTCCCCTGGCTGGGTTGGAGACCCTGTCCCAAAACCAGAACCTGAGCACAAATCAATCTCCCTCCCTCAGGGAGCTCGCCAAATCTCACTCCTCTACTGTGGGTATTCCCTCCGCCCACCAGCTACCTCTACAGCATCCCAGCTGCCACCATGGAGTGCCTGGCGGCTAAACACAGACAACAGACAGAGCACACTGAGGGATCTTGACCCTTGAGCGGAGGAGAGAGCAGGCCCTGGTGGAAGGAAGGGGAACCTAGAATCTGGAAAGGGTGGGTGGAGACGGGTGGAGGAAGCGAGGGGAGAAGGAGGAGGAGGAAGGAGGACATGAGAGTGATGAGCAGGTTAGCAAACAGAGCTGACCTAGGACAGAGAGGAAGCGGAGGAATTACCACCGCAGGTCAAGGAGAAAGGTGGGAATCGCAGTCGGAGCCTCCGGAGGAACAGGACCACATGAGGAAAGCTGAAATGGCGCCTGAGGGAGCTGAGGGCTGGCTTTCCGGGCATACCAGGGAAGGACTGGCGGAGAGACGGGCCTCTCGAGGTCAGGACTCGCATCTGGATTTCGTTTTCAGAACAGAAGGGCCAGGCATCGATTTTTGGGGTGGCAGGACTCCGGCGCTACAGGTGGCCACCGTACAGCGTGGCTTTCCAGTGTAACCTTCTCCTTAGCCGGTCCCCGGCAGTAGGGATTTACGCCCTCACGATGCCCTGGCTCCCCCGGAAGGGGCGCTCTCCCACCCACAGATGCCTCAGTGGCCTCCGCAACCCCAGAGCAAATGCCCGGGGGAGCGGGACACGCATGCGCGACAGACTGCCGGACACGCTGGCGCAGTAGGACAGCCAGGCCCCACTCAAGCTGGGCCACAGGGCCGAGGTGTGCTTGCACCCCCCACGTCCCATGGCAGTCGGTGGTGGGGCTGTGGCCAGGGGCCCCAGGTGGCTGGGGCGGCATGGGGAACACCAAGCCGGGGCCGCTCCACCTGCCCAACCCGCCCCGAATGCTCCTTGCGGCCGAGCAGATGCAAACCGTCGGGCGCCCTCCTGCACCCCAGGAGGCCGAGCTTCTACACTCCTCTCCTGACTTCCTGCTGGATGAGCTACGGTGCCAGAGTTTCTGCCTCAGAGCAACATTTCCTAAGTGAGGCCCCAGGGGGCTGAGGCGCTTGGGAAGAGCCCACCTGGCTGGAACCACCCCTCAGCGAGGAAGAATACTGGGCTCTGCTGGAGGAGTTTCAGGGCATGGGATGGGGACGGGGTCAGGGCAGGGCAGTGGCCTCTCTTTCGCGGGGAACCCCTGGATGGGCAAGGAGGGGCGTGTCTTCCCTCCGGGATGACCCACCTGGGATTCCTGCCTACTAGGTCTGGGCCCGGTGAGAGACTCCGCACAACGGAGAACTGCCATTCCTTCCCGGGCGTCCCGGGGATCCCGGAGCCGGAGCCGGCCTAGGTACCAGCAAGTGGGCCATCTACCGCGCACGCTCGGGTTTGCGGGCAACCACCTGGCCTCCTCTGGGAGCAGCCCGGGCAGAGCTCTCTTGCCTTTCTGCCACCCCACCCCTGCCAGAACCCCAGTTACCCCCCGCCCCCACCCCGGCAATATGCGTCCTCCCCCTGGCTGGGTTGGAGACCCCTGTCCCGCGAAACACGGGGCACGGGCACCGTCCAGGTCTTCTCTCCCTCCCGGGGCTCGCCCCGTCTGCGCCTCTGCTGTGGTGTTCCTCGCCCACCCGTGCCTCTGCAGCATCCCAGCTGCCACCATGGAGTGCCTGGCGGCTAAACACAGACAACAGACCCCAGGCACACCGGGGATGCTGACCCTTCCAGGCCGGAGGGAAGGCAGGTACAGAAGTTGGAGAGGAAGGGGAACCTAGAGGTATTACGGAAGGGTGGGTGGAGGGCGTTGGAAGGGGGAGGGGCGAGGAGGAAGGAGGGAGGGAGGGAGGGGCCGGAGAGGGAGGCAGTGAGGAGCGGAGTTAATGACAGAAGCGACCCACGGACAGAAGGGAGGCGGGGAGGTGCACCCGCAGGTCAGAAGGAAGGAAGGTGGAGATAAAAAGCGGTCTCGGGCCTCCTGGAGGAACAGGACCACCGCGCTAAGGGAAAACGGCAAGCGCCTGGCGGGGGCTGAGGGCTGGGCCCACCGTAGATCGCCACCGTGGCGGCCGACGGGCGGGGCAGGCGTTCACCCCGGTTCTGTTGCCTAAGGAATGGGCGGTTTCCTCGAAGAGAAAAGACAGGGACTCCAGCTGCCGTCGGGTTTTCACCATCGTGGTTTACAGACCACACATCCCCAGGAAAGGCCGAGTCCTGGAGCTGAGCGCCAGGCCCACTGCCCCGACCACAGAGGAGCCACAGTCAGGACGACTGAAGCGTGATTTCGGATTCCACGTCGCTCGGCCCTCTGCATGGCGACCAGTCGCTCACGTCTCTCCGGCCCCACCCCCACCCCAAGAGGCTGACCATGTTGACGGTTTGCTTCCGGAGCCCTACGGGCACACATAAACATCCAGGGAAGGGAGGAAGAGCAGCATCCTCTCTTTGCCCTCCCTCCAAACCGTCCACACCGCAGACTCCCCACGTTGTGGGACACGGGAATCCATCGTCAAGCCATCATGTCGGGGATGTATCTTATCTCTGGGGTTTCGCTCAGGTCTTCGACGGGAGCCACACTTCTGCGTGGGTGAGACTGTCATGGCAACGGCGACAACCACTGGCATCGTGTGTGCTTTAGTAGAGGGGCTATGAAACTCAAGACCCATGGGTTCGTTTCCACTTCCACTCTCTACCTTCCAGGCTGGTTTCTCCTGCTCAAGATGCGTGGAAACCAGGGGCAGCTTCAGTTCCTTGAGGATCCCTGGAGCCAGGAGAGCAGCTACGAAAACCCAACCCTCTTGCATCCAGCCTCAACCTTCCGCTGCATCTCTCTGGCCTCGGATCACCCTCCCACCCCCACCAACCCCACCTCACCAATACCCGCCACCAGCTACCACGCCCAGGGGCATCAGGTGCACTGGAATTTCGGAGGCGGGGGCGGAATATCTCAGGAGGCTCCAGTGTCAGGCAAAGAAGGGTGGAGGCTCCCTAATGGCGTTCATAAAACGCTGGCTGTGTGCGCTGACCTCCTGACTTTGGACGGAGCACGCGTGCGGTGCCACGCCATAGCTCTCCAGGCGCCGAGCGAGCTTCCCTCCTGCGAAGCCAGGGACGAAAAGTTGGCGGAGGGAGACCAAATCTGGACTGAGGGGCAAAGCGAGGCCCCTGCGGAAAAACCTGCTTTGAGCGGAACACGTACCTGGGCATCGCCACCAGAGAACGGCTGGCCCAGCAAAGCCGGCGTTCAATTTGGGGTCCAGATTTGTTTTGCAGAACGAGAGGTCACGCCAGCTGAGGCAACTTCGGCGAGAATCTCCACGCGCTGGCGAGAGCCGGCCTGCCTGCGGGAAAACGGCAGCGGACCTCCGTCACCACATCCCAGACGGCCCTGCTGCTCCGAGCCTTTCAAAAGGATAAGCTGTCCAGGCATCGCCACCAGGGAAGGAACTGGCCAGAGGCGCTGAGCCTCGAGTTCAGGATTCCGCGTCTGGTTTCCAGACCAAGGGCCAGGCACCTGGGACCGGGTGGCGAGGCACCCGGCGCACGGCCTGCAGCAGCCACGGCGCGATGTCAGCCTGCTCCCTGAGTGGTGGCCCGGCAGGCGAGTTTTACCTATACCCACACTGGCTACTGAAGGGAGCCCTACCCTCAGACACACCTACCGGTGGCCTCCGCACCCGAGCAAATGCCGGGGACGTCGTCCATAGCCGCGGCGACCTGCCACTAGGCCCCTGCGTGGTGGGAACATGGGCCTGCCAGGCTGGGCCACGGGGCCAAAGGCGTGCTTTAGCCACGTCCCAGAGCAGTCCGTGTTGGGGCTGGGGTCAGAGGCCCAGGTGCCAGAGCCTGAAGCCAGGCAGGGCAGCTCCACCTCCCCAGCTCACGACCCCAGAGGGCTCCGTGCCGCAGGAGCAGATGCAAGCCTTCCGGGCAACCTCCCCACCGCCCCAGGGTGGCTCAAATCTCCCTCCCTCCGACTTGCTGCTGGATGAGTTTACTGTATTCAGAACTGCACAGCAGGCGCACCCTTTCCCGCTGAACCGAAGAGGCCCCTAGGGGCTGCAGGAGTCGGAAACTACGGTGGAACTACCCAACTTCAGTGAGGAAGAATACGGGCTGCTGGAGGAGCTTGGGAAAAGCGCGGACAGGGGGCCAGTGGTAGGCGTGGCCTCTCTTCTTGAGGGATCCCCTGGCTCAGTATTGCCATAGAGGGCGTGTCTTCCCGGGCTGACCCGCCTGGCATTCCTGCCTCTAGTACTGAGCCCATTGAGAGACTCCACACAAGGAGAACTGCCATTCTTTTCCTGAAACGTCCCGAATCACGGAGCCGTCCCAGGTACCGAGCTTGAGCCATCCTACGTACCTTGAGTTTTGCGGGCAGCCTGTGGGAGCAGCCCAGCAGAGCCTGCACTTTCTACACCCTGCCTGACCACCGGCTACACCCCGCCGGCAGTGTCGTCCTTCCCGGGCTGGGTGGAGACCCCATCTACATGTACGAGGCCGAGGGCAGGCTCCCAGGAGCCTTCTCGCCATACGGGGCTTTCCTTTTCTCAGCCTCCGCTCCACCATCGATCGCCAACCCGTGCCTCTGCGGCCTCCCAGGAGCTGCGACCATGGAGCACCTGGCGGCTGTACACGACCCCAGACCCGGGCACACCGGGGATGCTGGTTTCTTCAGATGGGAGGAAGGCAGGCACAGGAGGAGAGCAGGAGACCTAGGGCCCAGGAAGGATGGAGGAGGGCTTTGGAAGTCAGGGGAGGGAGGGAAGGGAGGGAGGGAGGAGGGAGGGACTGACCAGCAGAGAGAGTGAGGCAGTGAGGAATGGAGGGAAGACAGGACACTGGGACAGAGGAGGGCATGGGAGGAAGAACCCAAGGGACCAACGGAGGGAAAGCAGGGGAGAAAGCGGTCTCCGGACTCCTGGGCTTAGCAGCCCTGAGTACTCCGGGAAAACGGTAAGTGCCCGGCATGGGCTGAGGCTGGCGGCGGCGGCTTCGTTAAGCCCCGTTCCGTCGCCCAAGGGGTAGGCGTTTCTCAAGGCGAAGCGGGACTCGGGTTGGCAGGGTATTCACCCACGTGGTTTACCGACCACACATCCCCAGGCGAGCCCAGTGGGCGCCAGGCACAGCCCGACCACTGACCACAGAGAGCCACACTCAGGAGGACTGAAGCCTGATTTCGGATTACACATCGCTCGCCCTCTGCATGGGGGCCGGTAGCTCACATCTCTCTGGCCACACCCCCGCCCCAAGAGGCTGACCATGTTGACGGTTTGCTTCCGAAGCCCTGCGGGCACCCAGAAACATCCTGGGAAGGGAGGAAGTGCAGCATCCTCTCTTCGCCCTCCCTCCAATCCGGCCACACCGCGCTCCCCGCGTTTAGGGACAGGGGAGTATCGTAAACCACGCGAGGATGAATCTTATCTCTTGAAGTTCGCTTGAGGTCCCAGCGGGAGCCACACACCTGCGTGTGGCCAGAGACATCAAAACAATGGCGACAGCCACTGGCATCAGGTGATAACCCGGAGGGGGGCCTGTAAAACTCAGAACCCACCGCGGAGGTTCAGATCCACACTCCTCCCACTTGCCTTCAGACTGGTTTCTCCCCACTGAAGATGCATGGGAACCCCGGGAGCAGCTTCCAGTTCCTAGGGATCCCTGGAGGCGGGGAGGTAGCCCATGAAAACCTTGGCCCCTCACTATCCCTGCACGCTGCTGCATCTCTCTGGCCTCGGCTCACCCCTCCCACCCCCAGCCCCAACTGCCCAATGCCCCACACCCCACAAGCACCACATGCGGGGCATCCATTTTCAGGGCCCTCGGCGGAGGGTGAGGCGACCTGTCTCAGGAGGTCAGCGGCGAGCAGAAGGGTGGAGCCTCCTGCCTGTGGGCCTTCCTGCAGAAACCGCTGGCTGTATCGCCCGGCCTCTGGCTGGACGAGCGCCGTGCGGTGCTCCCCGCCACTTCTCGACGCAGGCGGCACCCACGGAAGCCGAGAGCCGGACAGCGGTGGAGCTCACCTCTGGACCCCCGAGGCAAGCGAGGCCCTGCGAGCCTGCTTTGAGCGGAACCCGTACCCGGAGCATAGCCACCGGAGAACAGCTGGCCCAGGCCGCCGGCGTTCGGAGCCAGGGTCCACATCTGTTTCAGGCGAGGTCACGCCACCTGAGGCAGCACCGGCGAGATCTCCGCCCTGGCCGGGAGGCGGCGGCCTGCTGCAAGAGAGGCGAATGCGGACTCCGTCACCCCATCCCAGACAGGACCTGCTGTAGGAAGCTGCTGAAGGATACGCTTTCCAGGCATGCGCCACCAGGGAAGGACTGGCCAGAGGGACGAGCCTCCTGGATCCAAGTACGTCTGGTTTTCAGAACCGAAGGGCCAGGCACCCAGGACAAGGTGGCAGAGCGGGAGCAAGGCGGCCTGTATGACTGGCGGTGTCACCCCTTCTCCTGGTCAGTGGCCCGGCGAGCGGGGATTTTGCCTATGCGCCCTGAAGCAACTGCAGAGAACCCTCTCCACACTCAGACTTACCTCGGTGGCCTCCACCCAGTGATACCCAGCGAGAATGGGACCCACCGTAGCGACAGCCTGCAGACCTCTACTTGTAGGAGGGGACAGCCAGAACCCGCTCCAAGCTGGGCCACAGGGTCAAGGTGATAGCACCTCGCCACCCTACATCCACGAGGGCGGTCGGTGGGGGCTGGGGCCAGGGGCCCCAGGTGCCCGGGGCGTGGGAACTGGCAGGGCGGCACCTGCCACCCGCGCGCGGCCCCGAACTCTGCGCCGCGGGAGCAGATGCGAGCGTCCGGGGCTCTCCACTGCCCAGGAGCCCAGGCTGCGTCTCCCACTTACCCCGGCCTGCTGCTGCTGGATGAGCTCCTGTAGCATGCCCACAGTTCTGCAGTAGGCACCTTTCCCACCAAACCCCGAGGCCGGGCGGGAATGGGATGACCCGCCGGGCTGGAACCACCCTCGAAGAATGCCGAATGCTGGAGGGCTTTGCGGGCGCTGTTGGCGGAATGCGCTGGCAGAGGCATTGGCCTCTCATGGAAACCCTGGCTGAGGCATGGAGGGCGAACTTCCCTCGGGCTGACCCGCCTGGAATTCCCGTCCTGCCTCTAGGACTGGGCCGGAAGAGACTCCGCACAATGAAAAACCCGCCGCGGCTGCGGGAGGTCCGGGGATCGAGCGGCCCAGAGTGCAGGACGTCCTGCGCTACTGGCGGGTTTGCTGGCAACCACCTGGCCTCCTGGCCAGAGGTGGCGGCAGGAAAAACTCTCTTAGCGTTTTGACTTTCTTTACGCCCTGACCACGGCTAACTTCCCGCCCGAACTTGCGTCCAGACCGGGTGAATCACGTGAAGGAAACTGGGCCGGGCGGCGTCAGGCCTTCTCTCCCTCTCCGGGGCCCATGCGCCCCTGCGCCTCCAGCTCCACACCGTGCTCGCCAACCCGTTACCTCTGCGGTCTCCCATTAGCTGCCTGCCACCGTGTGGGCGCCTTTGCGCATTTTGTACGCGAAATGAACCCAGGCACACCCGGGATGCCTGACCCTTCCAGGCGGAGGAGGAAGGCGAACCTGGGAGGAGGCAGGGAACCCTAGAGGGGGTGGCGGAAGGATGGGTGGAAACTTTGGAAGGCAGGAGGGAGGGATGGAGGGAGGGAGGGAGGGAGGGAGGAAGGACTGACTGACAGAGAGTGAGGCAGGAGGAAAGACAGTGGGACACAGGGGACAGGAGGCGGGGAGGGGAGCAAGGGGACCAGGGAGGAAGGAGGGAGAAAAGCGGTCTCGGACTCCTGGAGCAACAACAGCTCGGGATAGCAGTAAAGCGGCTTGTGGAGCTAAGAGCTGGGCTGACCAAGTGGGGCACTCGTTTAAGTTCAAGTCACTTAATAGATAGGTGGTTTCCCTCAAAGACAAAGACAAGACTCAGGTTACCTTATAGGAGTATTCAATGATTTATAGACCACACATCCCCTAGGCTGAGGCCACTGTGGGCCTTGAGTCAGACAGTCCCTTGTGACACTGAGGGAGGCACACACTCCCAGGAGGACTGAAGCCTGATTTGCAGTTCCGTCTTTCGGCCCCTCTACAGAGGGCCAGTAACTCCCTACTCTCACATTACCACCTCCGAGGCTGACCATGTTGTGGGTTTGCTGCGAGAGCCCTGCTGAATACACAGAAGCTGTGAAGGGAGGAAGGGCAGCATCCTCTTGTATCCCTCCCAGCTGGCCACACATAGGCCTCCCAAGTTGCGGGACTCGGGGAATCAATGCTTCAAGCCATCACGCGAGATGTATCTTCTCTCTGGGGTTTAGCTCTGGTCTTCTTGAGGGCCACACCTGGGTGAGTTGTGTCCGCAGTGATGAGCATCCACAGGCATCCCGAGGGTGTTTTCTGGAGGGGGGGCTTGTAAAACTCAAGACCCACAGGTTCAGTTCCACACTCCACTCACCCCTTCCAGGCTGGTTTCTCCCCTGCTATGAGACGCGTGGGAAACAGGGGAGGCGACTCCAGCAGGATCCCTGGAGACTGGAGGCTCCAGCCGAAACCCCTGCACTCACCTTCCCTCCCCGTCTCTGGCCTCTGCCCCCACCACCCCCAAGCCACACCTCACCCATTGCCCCCCACACACACATACCAGCACCACTGCAGCCCGGAGGACAGCCATCAGTCGCCTGGGACCCCTCAATCTGTGACAGGCAAGAAGGGGTGGAGCCTCCCTACTGCCCTATTAGACCTTGAAAGAGCAGCTGGCTGTCATTAGCCTCTAAGCTGGCCGGGGCGCCGTCGGTGCTCCGTGATGGCTCCGACTGCCTTCGAGGCGGCCCCGGCTACGCCCGCTTACGGAGAAACCAGTTGAGGGCGGAGAATTTCGTCTGGACCCGAGGCAAAGCGAGGCCCCTGCGGCCTACTTTTAGATGGAACCATTGCCAGCATGTCGCCACCAGAGCGGTGGCGAGGGACGTGGCGTTCTGGGGCCCTGGGTCCAAGATCTGGTTCAGAGGAGAGCGAGAGAGGTCCAGCTGAGGCAGCACCAGCAGGAATCTCTGTCTGCCGGTGACCACGCAAGGAGCAGGCGGCAGGACCTCCATCTCACCCATCCCGGACGGTCCACTGCTCTAGGCCTTTGAAGGATGGCTTTCCATGCACATCTCTCACCACCGAGGCTGAGAGGCGGACCTCCAGTCCAGGATTCCTGGTTTCAAGAACAAAGGGCCAGGCACCGGGGACGGGTGCAGGGGTGCCCGTGTCCATGGCCGACTTGGCCTAATTAGTTGTCACCCTCTCCTGGTGGAGCGGGGTTTGCCTCCTTAGCCCTAGCTCCTCCAGGAGCCCTCTCCACTCGAACGCCTCGGTGGCCTCCCTGAATGCCGAGGACGGGACCAACACGATTGCGGACCCTCTTGGCGGTGGGACAGACAGGGCCGCTCAAGCTAGACCTGGGGCAAAGATGAGCCTTCGCCACCCGTCCAGCGCGGGTCCATTGGTGGTGGTGCTGGAGATGGGTACTAGCAGGTGGCAGGCGTGATAGGAATAGCGGGAGCAGCTCCACCTCCCAACCCAGCGCCCCAGACTCCGTGCCATGAGGAGCAGATACAAGCCTTCAGGCATGCACCCCACAACCCCAGGAGCCGGGTGCTGGAATCTCCCCTCGGACTGCTGCTGGATGAGCTCTGGGCATTTACACAGAGTTTCTGCAGCTAGGCATGCAGTTTCCTAGAAGCCAGGGCCCCGGGGAGGGCTGCGGTCGGGAAGAGACAGGACGAACCACCCCTCAGCGAGGGAAGAATGCAGGCTCTGCTGGGAGCTTTGAATTGCAGACTGGGGGGGGTGCTGGCAGGGAAGGCAGTGGCCTCTCTTGGGAAGCCCTGCCTGGGCATGGAGGCGTGTCTTCCCTCGGGCTGACCAGCTAGCATTCCTGCCTCCCACAGGACTGAGCCCGGTGAGACTCCGCTGGAGAACTGCCATTCTTTCCTGGGCCTCCCGGGGATCCGGAGCCTGCCCATGTACCAGCAGGTGGGCCATCTACTGCGCACGCGCGGGTTTGCGGGCAGCCACCCACAGCCTCCCTGTTGGAGCAGCCCGGCAGAGCTCTCCCAGCACTGTGCCACCCACCCCTGCCTGACCACCAGCTACCCCCTGCCCCGGCAGTGCCGTGCTACCAGGCTGGGTGGAGACCCCCATCAGGCCGAGGCTTACCCGGGCGGGCAGGCGTCCAGACCCTTCTCCCCTCCGGGGCTACGCCCAGCCTCTGTGCCTCACTCCACCATGGCTCACCAACCCGTGCCTCAGTGGCCTCCCAGGGCTGCCACCGTGGAGACCTGGCCACTGTCGCATCCACCCTCAAGACTCAGGGCACGCGGAGGCTGACCCCTTCCAGCCCGGGGAGGGAGAGGCAGGCAAAAGAGATGAGAGGAATGGAGACCTATAGGGACAGGAGGATGGGCGGTGAGCTTTGGAAGGCAGGGAGAGGGATGGGAGCGAGGGAGGAGGACGACCGACAGAGAGGGAGACAGTGAGGTGGAGGAAGACAGGGGACAGGGACCAGAGGGATGGCGGGGAGGAACAAAGGGACGAGGGAGGAGGCAGGGGAGAAAGGTCTCGGACTCCTGGGCAACAGCCTGCTCCGGGAAGCGGTAAGCACAGAAGCGGGCTGAGAGGCTGGGCAGTGGCCAAGCCGGGGCGGTCGTTCGCCCGTTCTGGCCATGAGGAATAGGAGGTTTCCTCAAAAGACAAAAGAGCGGGGTTCCGGGTTTACCGTGGGGTATTGCGGTGGTTTACCGACCATCAGGCCAGGACCAGAAGGGCCAGGCCCGTGCGACCACACCCGACCACAGAGGAGCCACTCAGGATGCGGCCCGATTTCGGATTCCACGTCACTCTGCCCTCTGCAAGGGGGCCGGTAGCTCACGTCTCTCTGGCACCACACCCACCCCGAGAGGCTGACCATGTTGACGGTTTGCTTCACTTCTTCCCAGGCAGGCGGCGGGCAGGCTCCCACTTCCTCCCAGGCGGGGTGGCCAGGCAGGGGTGCTGGCCTCCCAGGCGGTGGGTGGTGGGGTGAGAGCTCCTCAATTCCCAGATGTGGGTGGGCAGAATAGCTCCTCACTTCGGAAAGGCGGGCGGCTGGGCAGTACTCCCTCACTTCCCAGACGGGATGGCCAGGAAGAGGTGCTCCTCACTTCTCTGCCGGGACGGCCGGGCAGAGGCACTCCTCACTTCCAGAAGAGGCGGCGGGCAGAGCTCCCTCTCACTTCAAACGGTGGATTTGTGCGGGCAGAAGCGCTCTCACTACTCCAATAGGCGGGGCGGACATTAGCCCCCTCCTGCCTTCTTCAGCGGGCAGGAAGCGGGCGGCTCTCACTTCTTCAAGCGGGAGCAGCCGACGGCGCTCCCTCACCTCCCAGGCGACCCGGGCGGCGGGCGAGGTGCTCTCACTTCTTCCAGAAGGCGGCCCGGCGGCTCTCACTTCCCATATGAGGCGGTGGTCAAGCACTCTTCACTTTTCCCAGATGGCGGCCCGTTCAGAGTGCACCTCACTTCCTCCCAGGCAGGCGGCCAGACAGAAGCGCTCTCAATCCAGGCCATGGGTAATACCAGACGAGCGCTCTTCACTTCCCAGGCGAGGCGGGCGGTGGCGCTCCTCTCAATTCCCGAGCGGGATATGGCAGGCAGATACTCCTCTCCTCCCAAACGAGGCGGCTGGAAGCAGGCATTCCTCACCTCCAGAATTGAATTTATGCGGAAGGCCTCACCTCAATAGTGCCAGGCAGGACGAAATTAGCTCTCCCTTTCTTCCGGGCAGGCGGCGGTCAGGCGCTCCTCACTTCTTCGGCGGACAGAGCAGCAGGGCGAAGCGCTCCTCCACCTCCCAGCGATAGGTGGCGGGCAGCTCTTCCATTTCTTCCAGGAAAGGCGGCCGGCCGGTGCTCCTCACTTCCTCCCAGGCGTGCCGGCGGGCGGCGCTCCTCACCTCCCGAAGCGTATGGCGGGCTGGGGCTCTCAATTCCCAGACTGGGCGGTCGGGCAAGCGTCCCTCACTTCTTCCCAGGCAGGTTGGCAGCAGAGCAGGCGCTCCCTCCATTCTTCCCAGGCAGGTAGCCAAGAAAAGCGCTCCTCATTTCCTCCCAGAAGATGCGGCCCGTCAGAGAATTGCTCCTCACCTCCCAGGCAAATGGAGTGGCAGGCAGAAGTCGCTCTCACTTAACGAACAGAAGCGGCGGGTGCTCCTCGAATTCCCAGGCAGGCGGCGGGCAGAAGCTCCCTCACTTCCCAGGCGATGGGTAGCCGGGCAGGCTACTCACTTCCCAAATGGGGCAGCGGGCAGAGCACTCCTCACTTCCCAGGCGATGGTGGTGGTGGCGCTCCTCACTTCACGAACCCAGTGTTGAATTGGGCAAGCTCCTCATTTCCCAGATGGTGGGTGGCGGGCAAGCGCTCACAACTTCCCAGATGCGCATCTGGTCGGCGCTTCTGAAGCGAGGCGGCGGGCGGCTCCTCACCTCCCAGACGATAGCTGGCTGGGCAGAGCGCCTCCTCACCTCCCGACAATTTGGCCAGGCAAGCGCTCCTCCACTTCCCAGGCGATGGGTGGCGGGCATGAGCACTCACCACCTACAGACGGGTACCTGGCAGAGTGCTCCTCCTTCTTCGGACGGGGCAGCGGGCAGAAGCTCCTCACTTCTTCGGATGGGCTGGCGAGGAGCAGAGAGCACTCCTCACTTCTTCCCAGAGCTGAGGCGCCCGGCAGAGGTGTTCCTCACTTCTTCCTAGAGGGGTTGGCCTGGCAGAGGCGCACCTCACTTCCTCCCAGACGGGGTGGCCGGGCAGAGGATCTCCTCACTTCCTCCCTGACGTGGCGGCCGGGCAGAATGCCTCTCCAGATGATGGGTGGCGGTGAAGCTCCCTCACTTCCCAGACAGGATGGCCAGGCAGGCTCCTCACTTCCCAGGCGAGGAGGGGGCGAGCACTCCTCACTTCCCAGATGATGGGTGGCGGGCAGAGGCGCTACTCAGTTCCAGGCGATGGGTGGTGGGGCAGGCTCACTTCCCATACGGTGGGTGGCCGTTCAGAGGCGCTCCTCAGTTTCCAGAAGGGGCGGCCGGGCAGAGGAGCTCCTCCCCTCTCCCAGATGGGTTGGCCAGGCAGAGCCACTCCTCACTTCCTCCCTGATGGGGCTGTCGGGCAGCGGCGCTCACTCACCTCCCAGGCGATGGTGGCCGGGCAGAGCTCTCCTAAATTCAGAGAAGGAAGCGGCCGAGCAGGCTGCTCATTCCCAGGACAGGATGGCCAGGCGAAACTCCTCACTTCCCGAACAGAGGCTGACCCGACTCCCTCAACTCCCAGACTGATAGGTGGCGGGCAGGCTCTCCTCACCTCCCACAACAATGTGTGGCTGGGCAGAGGTGCTCCTCACTTCTTCCCGATAGGGTCGCCCGGGCAGAGGCATTCCTCACTTCCTCCCAGACGGGGTGGCAGGGCAGAGGTGCTACTCAGTTTCTCCCAGATGAGGCGGTCGGGCAGAGGCGCCCCTCACCTCCCAGGCGTGGGTGAGGGTGGGGCAGAAGCGCTCCTCACCAGATGGGAGGCGGTTAGAGGCGGTCCTCATTTCAAAACCCGGGGTTGCGCAGGCAGGCGCCCCTGCCATGAGCGATGGTGGCCAGGCGGCATCCTCATTTCGGAGCCATGGGTTGCGGGCGAGATGCTCCTCACTTCCCAAACAGGGCGGCGGGCAAGCACTCCTCACTTACCCAGACCAGCGGGTGCCGGGCAGAAGCTACTCACTTTCCAAGCGGGGCAGCGGAGCGAGAGCACTCCTCACTTCCCAAGCGGTGGGGGTGGGCAGATCACGCTCCTCACTTCCCAGATGGGGGCGGCTACAGGCTCCTGATTTCCCAGGCAGAGCTGCGGGGCGGCTCCTCGCCTCCCAGGCGATGAGTGCGGGCGGGCAGGCGGCTCCTCCTCCCAGATGATGGGTGGTGAGACGATCGCTCCTCACTTCCCAGGCGATGAGTGGCCCAGGCAGGCTCTCACTTCCTCCCAGACGGGAGCGCCCGGGCAGCTCCTCACTTCCTCCCAGAAGCGGCGGTCAGAGCTCCTCACCTCCCAGACAATGCGGTGTCGGGCAGGTAAGCTCCTCACTGCCAACAGGCGGGGTGGCAGGCAGAGGCGCTCCTCACTTCTCAGGCGATGGGTGCCGGAAGAGGCTACTCACTCCCAATACGGGCAGCTGGGCAGAGAGCGCTCCTCGCGCTTCCAGCTGATGGTGGTCAGGCAGAAGCTCCTTACTTGAGCGGTGGGTGAGCCGGGCGAAGCTCTCACTTCCCAGGCGGCGGTGGCGGGCAGAAGCTCTCCGCCTTCCCAGGCGAGTGACCCGAGCAGAGCTCCTGCGTCTCAGGCGTTGGAGGCGGGCAGAAGGCTCCTCACCTCTCCCGATGATGGGTAGCGGGCATAGGTGCTCCTCACCTACCAAGCAGGCGGCCGAGCTCTCACTTCCTCCCGGAACTGTGTTGCCAGGCGGCGCTCCTCACTTCCTCCCTGATGATAGAACTGGCGAGGCAGAGCTGCTCAGCTCCCAGATGATGGGTGCTGGGCGAAATAACTCCTCACTTCCCGAACAGGATGGCTATGCAGAGGTGATCCTAACATCCCAGACGATGGGTGGCCGGTCAGAGGTGCTCCTCATTTCCCTAGAGCGATAGGTGACCAGGCAGAGGAGCTCCTCATTTCCCAGGCGATGGGTGCCGGGCGGAAGTGCTCCTCATTTCCCAGATGGTGGCGGGCAGGCTCTCACTTCCCAGACAGGCGGCGGGCAGAGGCCTCCTCAATTCCCAGGCGGGACAGCTGGAGCGGCGCTCCCTCACCTCCCAGGCGACTGGTAGCGGTGGCGCTCCTCACCTCCCAGGCGATGGGTAGCTGGCAGGCTCCTCATTTCCCAGGCGATGGTTGGCCGGGCAGGCTCCTCATTTGCCAGGCGATGGGTGGCGGGCAGAAGCTCCTCGCCCCCTTCCCAGGCGATGGGTGGCGGGCATATCGCGCTCCTCACCTGGGGCGGGCTGCCTGTCAGAGGGCTCCTCACTTCTTCCCCGGGCGAGGCTGACCTGCTTAGGCGCTACTCACTTCTTCGGGCGGACGGCGGTGTGGCGCTCCCTCACTTCTTCCCAGGCAGGCGCCCGGCAGAGGCGTTCCTCATTTCTTCCTAGAGCGGGTTGGCGGTCAGGGGGCACCTCTTCCTCCCAGGCGAATTTGGCCGGGCAGGAAGCTCTCCCTCCCTTCCTCCCTGACGTGGCGCGGGCAGAGGCTCTCCTCACCTCCCAGATGATGGGTGGCTGGGCGAAGCTCCTCTCCAGACAGGATGGTTGGGCAGAGGCGCTCTCAGCTTCCCAGGCAGTGGGGCCGGGCGGCGCTCCTCACCCCAGATTGGGTGGCTTCTGGCTCCTCAGTTCCCAGGCGATGGGTGGTGGGCAGAGGCATCTCACTTCCCAGGTGGGGCGGGTGGGAAGAGGCGCTCCTCACTTCCCAGATGGAAGTAGGATGAGAGCCTCCTCCCTTCTAGCAGTGCGGCGGGCAGAGATGCTCTCCTCCCAGGCGATGGGTGGCGGGCAGAGGTGCTCCTCACTTCCCAAAAGTGGCGGGCGGGCAGAGGCGCACCTCACTTCCCAGACGGTGGGTGGTCGGGCAGATGCGCGCCTCACTTCCCATATGGGGCGGCTTTGCAGAGGCGCTCCTGACTTCCCAGACGGGGCTGCCGGGCAGAGGTGCTCCTCACCTCTTCAGGCAAGGGCAGCACGGCGAGCTGCGCGTCTCACTTCCTCCCGAGTAGGCGGCCGGGCAGGCGCTCACCTCTCAGGCGACGGTGGCGGGCGGCGTTCCCTCCCGGTCCCAGATGATGTTTGGCCAGGCACTTACAGGCGGCTCCTCTGCCTACCAGGCGAGCGACGGTGGCTCTCACTTACCTCCAGACGGTGCGGCAGGCAGAGGCCCCTGATCACTTCCTCCCTGTGGTGGCGGGGCAGAAGCCTGCCATCTCCCGAGCGATGGGTAGCTGGGCGGCGCTCCTCTTCCCAGACAGGATGGTCATGCAGAGGCTCTCCACTCACTTCCCAGAAGATGGGTGGCCGGGCAGAGGCGCTCCTCATTTCCCAGACGATGGGTGGCCGGGCAGAGGAGTTCCCTCATAACCCAGACGAGGGGTGGCGGGCAAGCGGCTCATTTCCCAGACGAGGGTGGCCGGGAAGAGGCGCTCTCACTTCTGAAACAGGGCGGCCGGGCAGAGGCACTCCTCACTTCCCAGACGGTGGGTGGTCGGGCAGATGCGCTACTCACTTGCCAGAAGGGCGGCTTTGCAGAGGTGCTCCTGACTTCCCAGATGGGGCTACCGGACAGAGGTGCTCCTCACCTCCCGAATGATGGTGGCAGAAGGCGCTCTCACTTCACAAACGATAGGCGGCGAACCAGCTCCTCACCTACCAGGCAGGCGGCGGGCAGAGGCTTCACTTCTTCCTGACTGGGCGGCGGGACAGGCTCCTCACTTCCTCGGGCCGGGGTGGCGAGCAAGCTCCCTCACTTCTTCCTGGGCGGAAGCCCGGCGAAATTCTCGCAGTCCCGGGGCCAGTTGGCGGGCAGAAGCACCACCTACTCACTTCCTCCCAGGCGAGGTGGCCGGGAGAGCACTCCTCACTTCCCTCCTGATGGCGTCGGGCAGAGCACTCCTCACCTCCCCGAATGATGGGTGTCGGGCGAAGCTCTCACTTCCCGAACTATGTGGCCGGACAGAGCGCTCACTGCCCGAACGATGAGTGGCAGGGCAGAAGCTCTCACTACACACAACTGGGCGTCGGGCTACCCTTCCCAGGCGGTGGGTAGTGGAAGAAGCTCTAACTTCCCAGGTTGGGGCTGGGCAGAGGCACTCCTCAATTCCCAGGCGGTGCGGCCTGGCAAATGCTCTATCACCTCCCAGGCGATGGGTGGCAGGCAGAGGCTCCTCACTTCCCAAATGGGGCAGCCGGGCAGAGGTGCACCTCACTTCCGAGACGGTTGGTGGTCAGGCAGATGCGCTCCTCACTTCCCATCTGGGGCGGCTTTGCAGAGGCGCTCCAGACTTCCCAGACGGGGCTGCTGGGCAGAGGCGCTCCTCCCCTCCCAGATGATGGGTGGCCGGGCATAGGCGCTCCTCACTTCCCAGACCATGGGTGGACGGGCAGAGGCGCTCCACACTTCCCAGGCCGAGGCGGCGGGCAGAGGCTCCTCACTTCCCAGACGATGGGTGGCCGGGCAGAGGCACTCCTCACTTCCCAGACGATGGGTGGCCGGGCAGAGGCACTCCTCACTTCCCAAATGATGGCGGGCAGAGGCGCTCCTCACTTCCCAGACGATGGGTGGCCGGGCAGGCTCCTCACCTCCCAGACTGGGCGGCGGTGAGGTGCTCCATATTTCCCACAGGATGTGTGGCTGCAGGCAGAAACTCCCTCATTTCCCAGACGATGGTGGCGGGCAGATGCTTTCCTCATTTCCCAGGCGATGGGTGGCGAGACGGCGCTTCTCATTTCCCAGGCGATGGGTTTCCAGGCAGAGCTCACCCGCCAGGCCAGGCAGAAGCTCCACACTTCCCAGGTGGTGGGTGGTGAGACGGGCTCAGCCTCCACTTCCCGGTGGGCGGCTTTCTGGCTCTCCTGACTTCCCAGGCGGGGCTGCGGGCAGGCTCCTGTGAGGCGATGGTTGGCGGGCAAGGCGCTCCCTACCGCTCGTGCGATTACAGGGCAGATCGCGCTCCTCACTTCACAGGCGATGGGTGGCCTGGAAGAGGCGCTACTCACTTCCCAGACGATGGGTGCCCGGGCAGAGGCACTATTCACTTCCCAAATGGGGCGGCAAGGCAGAGGCGCTCCTCACTTCTCGAGCGATGGGTGCCGGGCAGTGCCTCACTTACCAAACAGGAACTGGCCGGGCAGAAGCGCTCTCCCTTGGAAATGTTAGGTGGCGAATTGCGGACGATGGCTCACTCTTCACCGCGGACGGTGGTGGTGGGGCAGAGGTGCCGCTGCCTGTGTGTGTCTGCCATTTCCCAGGCGGGCAGAGCTCCTCACTTCCCAGATGGGGCGGGCAGGCGCTCTCCTCATATGGGGCTGGCCGGGCAGGCTCTAAGCCTCCCAGGCGGTGGTGGCAGGGGCATGGCTCCTCACCTCTCAGGCGATGGTGGCGGGCAGAGGCCTCTCAATTCCCAGATGATGGGTGGCGAGACCATCCTCTCACCCTACCAGGCAGGAGGCGGCGGGCAGAGTGCTCCTCACTTCCTCCCAGACAGGGGTGGCGGGCGGCTCCCTCCTGTCTTCCTCCCTGATGATGGGTGGCGGAAGCGAAGAGGTGCACCTCACTTCCCAGGTAATGGGTGGCGGGCAGGTAACACCCTCACTTCTTCCTGACGGGTGGCCTGGTAAATCACCTCAATCTTCCCAGGCGGTGGTGTGGCGGGCAGAGACACTCCTCATTTCCCAGAGGCGGCTGGTCAAGCTCCTCACCTCCCAAACTGGGTGGCGTCGCTCCTCAGGCTAACGAAGGCGGGCGGCAAGGCAGGCTCTCTTCTCGAACTATGGGTGCGGGCAGAGAAGCGATACTCACTTCCCAGCAGGGCAGCGGGCAGGCTCCTCCTCCCAGACGATGGGTGGTCGGGCAGAGGCATTCCTCAATTCACAGAAGTTGGGTGGTGGGGCAGTGGCGCTCCTCATTTCCCAGGCGATTTGGGTGGCTGAGCAAGCGCTCTCACTTTGATGGGAGGCGGGCAGATCGCGCTCTCACTTCCCAGATAGAGGCGGCGGGCAGATCGACTCCTCGCCTCCCAGAGCGATTGGTGGCGGGCAGGCGCTCCTCACCTCTCCAGGCGATGGGTGGCGGGTGGTGCTCTCATTCTTCCCAGCGGGGTGGCGGTCGGCTCCTCATTTCTTCCTGGATGGGGCGGCCCGTCAGAGGCCCTCCTCACTTCTTCACGGATGGGGCGGCCGGGTAGAGGTGCTCCTCACTTCCCATATAGAGCGGCGGGCAGGCTCCTCACCACTGACGGTACGTTGGCAGGGCAGTGTAAGCTCCTCACCTGCAGGCGAGGGGGTGGCTGAGCAGGCGCTCCTCACTTCCCAGATGGGTGGCCCGGGCATCTCACTTCCAGGCGGTGGGTGAGTAGGGCCTGATAAGCTCCTCACTTCCCAGATAGGCGGTTTTGCAAGAGCTCTGACTTCCCCAGAGCGGGAGGCTGCCGGGCAGAAGCTCCTCGCCTCTGAGCGATAGGTGGCGGGCAGGCTCCTCACTTCTTCCCAGACAGGGCCCCGGCCGAAGCGCTCCTCACTTCCTCCCAGGCGGCCGGGCGAAGCTCCCTCACCTCCCAAGCGTGAGTAGCAGGGCAGGCTCCTCACTTCCCACTCAGAGGCGGCGGGCATGGCGGCTCTCACTTCTTCCCAGGCGAGGTGGCGGGCAGAGGAGCTCAATCTTCCCAGACGGTGTGGCGGGCAGAGGCACTCCTCATTTCTACACTCAGGGGCAGCGGTCAGAGGCACTCCTCACCTCCCAGGCGATGGGTGGCCAGGCAAGTGGCACCACTCAATTGCTGAAGAAGGCGGGGAAACGGCAAGTCCAGGCGCTCCTCACTTTCAGGCGATGGGTGCCGGGTGGCGCTACTCACTTTAAGCAGGGGCAGCGGGCAGGCTCCTCACTTCCCAGGCGATGGGTGGTCGGCAGAAGGCGTTCTCAATTCTACCGGGCGTGGGTGGTGGTGGGGCGCCCCTCATTTCCCAGGCGGTGGGTGGCGGGCAGAGGCGCTCCTCACTTCCCAGATGGGGCAGCGGGCGAATCGCTCCTCACTTCGGAGCAGAGGCGGCGAGACGGCCTCCCAGGCGGTGATTGGTGGCGGGCAGAGCTCCTCACCTCCAGATGATGGCGGGCGAAGGTACTCTTCCCAGGCGATGGGTGTTGGCGGTCGGCGCTCCTCGGCTTCCCACGGATGGGGCGGCCCGTCAGAGGCCCTCCTCACTTCTTCACAGATGGGGCGACCGGGCAGAGGTGCTCCTCACTTCCCATACTGGGCGGCCGGGCAGAGGCACTCCTCATCACCCAGGCGTTGGCAGTATCGCTCACCTCAGACGAGGTGAGGGCTGGGCGGAAACTACACTTTTCCCAGAAGAGGTGGCCCCGGACGCGCACCTCACTTCTTCCGGGCAGTGCGCCCGGGGAAAGCGCTCCTCACGCTAACTTCCCGAGCGTTGTGGCTTGGGGCAGAGTCCCCTCCCTCCCACTTCCTCCCAGACCTTGTGGCTGAGCAGAGGCCCACCTCATTTCCTCCCTGACGGGGCGACTGGACAGAGGCGCTTCTCACCTCCCAGACGATGGGTAGCGCTGAAAGCGATCATAACATCCCGACAGGATAGCTGGGCAGGCTTCCTCACTTCCCAGATGGGGCGGCTTTGCAGAGCGCTCCTGACTTCCAGATGGGAGCTGCCAGGCGGCGCTCCTCGCCTCCCAATGATGGGTGGCGGGCAGGCGCTCCCTCCCCTCAGATATGGGTAGTGCGGTGCAGATGCGCTCCTGGCACAGATGATGGGTGCAGCTTGAGCAGAAGCTCACTCACATTTTCCCGAACAGGGCCGCGGGCGGCTCACTTCCTCCCAGAAGGGGCGGCGGGCGAGGCACTCCCTACCTCACCTCCAGGCGTGGGTGGCAGGGGGCAGAAGCTCCTCACTTCCCACTCAGGGCGGCGGACAGGCTCCTCACTTCTTCCCAGGCAGGGTGGCCGGGCAGAGAGCGCTCCCTCCAATCTTCCCAGACGGTGGCTGAGCAGAGCACTCTCATTTCCCAGAGCGGCGGTCAGAGGCGCCTCCTCACCTCCCAGGCGATAGGTGGCGGGCAGAGTCGCTCCTCGAGTAACAGGCGGAAGCGGCAAGTCAGGCTACTCACTTCCCAAGCAGGGCAGCCGGGCGGTGCTCCTCACTTCCCAAACGATGGTGGTGGGGCAAGCGTTCCCTCAAATCACGAACTTTGGGTGAGGTAGGGCAGAGCGCACCTCATTTCCCAGGCGGTGGGTGGCGGCAGGCTCACCACTTCCAGATAGAGGCGGCGGGCGAATGCTCTCACTTCGGGCGAAGGCTGGCCAGGCGGCGCTCACCGCCTCCCAGATGATGGTAGCGGGCGGCGCGCCCCTCACCTCTCAGCCGATAGGGGGCCGGGCAGAGGCTCTCCTCACTTCCCAGACGATGGGTGGCAGGGCATAGGCGCTCCTCAACTACCAGACGGGGCGGCCTGGCAGAAGTGCTCCTCACTTCTTCCCGGGCAGGGTGGCCGGGCAGAGGAGCTCCTCACTTCTTCCCCGACAGGGTGGCGGGCAGAGGCAGGTATACTTCCCAGACGGGGTGGAAGGGCAATCAATTCCTCCCCTGACATGGCGGCGGGGCAGGCTCCTCACTTCCTCCCAGATGATGTGGCCGGGCAGAGACGCTCCTCACTTCCTCCCTGACGGGGCGGCTGGACAGAGGCGCTCCTCACCTCTCAGATGATGGGTGGCCGGGCACAGGTGCTCCTCACTTCCCAGGCGAGGGCGGCTGGGCAGAGGCACTCCTCACTTCCTCCCAGATGGGGCGGTTGGACAGAGGTGCTCCTCAACTCCCAGGTGATGGGTGGCCGGGCAGAGGCGCTCCTCTCTTCTTCCCAGACGGGGTGGCCGGGCAGAGTCCCTCCTCACTTCCTCCCAGATGTTGTGGCCGGGCATAGGCGCTCCTCACTTCCTCTCTGGCAGGCAGCTGGACAAGAACTCCTCACCTCCCAGGCGATGGGTGGCGGGCAGAGGCTCCTCACTTCCCGAACCCGGATAGTGCAGGCTCCTCCCCTCCCAGATGATGGGTGGCCGGGCAGATGCGCTCCTCACTTCCCAGAGCATGGGTGGTCAGGCAGAGGTGCTCCTCACTTCTTCCCAGACAGG
This sequence comes from Hoolock leuconedys, assembly GCA_023748175.1. Taxonomy (NCBI): domain Eukaryota; kingdom Metazoa; phylum Chordata; class Mammalia; order Primates; family Hylobatidae; genus Hoolock; species Hoolock leuconedys. The sequence goes on from JAKGGE010001036.1 coordinate 74,574, forward strand.
GCGGCCGGGCAGAGGCGCTCCTCACTTCTTCCCAGACGGGGTGGCTGGGCAGAGGCGCTCCTCACTTCTTCCCAGACGGGGTGGCTGGGCAGAGGCGCTCCTCACTTCTTCCCAGAGGGGCGGCGGGCAGAGGCGCTCCTCACTTCTTCCCAGACGGGGTGGCTGGGCAGAGGCGCTCCTCACCTCCCAGATGATGGGTGGCCGGGCAGAGGCGCTCCTCACTTTTTCCCAGACAGGGTGGCTGGGCAGAGAGAGGCTCCCTCACCTCCCAGGCGATGGGTGGCTGGGCAGAGGCTCTCCTCACATCCCAGAAGGCGGCGGGCAGAGGCTCTCCTCACTTCCTCCCAGACGGGGCGGCCGGGCAGAGGCGCTCCTCACTCCCAGGCGATGGGTGGCCGGGCAGAGGCGCTCCTCATTTCCTCCCAGACGGGGCGGCCGGGCAGGCTCCTCACTTATTCCCAGGCAGGGTGGCAGACAGAGGCGCTCTCACTTCTTCCCAGGCAGGCGGCGGGCAGAGGCGCTCCTCATTTCCCAGGCGATGGGTGGCCGGGCAGAGGCGCGACTCATTTCCCAGATGATGGGTGGCGGGCAGAGGCGCTCCTCACTTCCCAGACGATGGGTGGCCGGGCAGAGGCGCTCCTCCATTCTTCCCAGACGGGGTGGCCGGGCAGAGGCGCTCCTCATTTCCTCCCAGAGGGGGCCGGTCAGAGGCGCTCCTCACCTCCCAGACGATGGGTGCCCGGGCAGAGGCGCTCCTCATTTATTCCCGGACGGGTTGGCCGGGCAGAGGTGCACATCACTTCCTCCCAGACGGGGTGGCCGGGCAGAGGCGCTCCTCACTTCCCAGACGGTGAGGCCGGGCAGAGATGCTCCTCACCCAGGACGATGGTGGCCGGCAGAGGTGCTCCTCACTTCCCAAACTGGGTGGTCGGCAGAGTACACCCTCACCTCCCCAGACCTGCGGGGTGGTCCCGGCAGATGCCTCCCTCGTCTCCCATAATGGGGTGGTTGCAGAGGCGCCCTGGACTCCCAGACGGCTGCTGGCAGAGGCGCCTCACCTCCCAGACGATGGGTGGTCGGCAGTGGCGCTCCCTCCCTCCCAGACGATGGGTGGCCGGGCAGACGCGCGCCTCCTCACTTCCCAGAGCATGGGGCGGTCAGGCAGAGTAAGTGCTCCTCACTCTTCCCAGACATGGGTGGCCCGAGGCGCCTCACTCCTCCAAGATCGGGCGTGGCCGGGCAGAAGGCCCAGACCTCCCAGGATGGGTGGAGCCGGGCAGAAAGGCTCCTCACTCCCAGACGTGGGTGCTGGCAGAGGCGCCTCACCCCCTTCCCAGACAGGGCTGTGGGCAGAGGCGCTCCTCCATTCTTCCCAGATGGGGTGGCCGGGCAGAGGCGCCTCACTTCCCCTCCCAGAGGGCTTGTCGTCTGGGAGTCGCCTCCTCACCTCCCAGACGATGGGTGGTCGGACCGCCTCACTTAACAGACGGGCGTGGGCGGCAGAGATGCCCTCACCTCCCAGACGATGGGTGGCGTGAGGCTCCTCACTTCACAACCAAGTGGCCGGGCAGAGGCGCTCCTGCTTCCCAGACGCATAAGTGGTCAAGCAGGACGCTTCCTCACCTACCAGGGATGGGGCGGCTGGGTGAGGCGCCTCCTCACTCTCCAGACGGGTGGCTGGGCAGAGGCGCTCACCTCTCGACCATGTGTGGCCGGGCAGAGGCGCCTCCATTCTTCCCAGGATAAAAATGGAAGAGGCGCCTCATTCCTCCCAGAGGGGGCGGCCGGTCATAGGCGCTCCTCACCTCCCAGACGATGGGTACCCGGGCAGATGCGCTCCTCATTTCCCAGACGATGGTAGGCCGGGCAGAGGCGTTCCGCATTTGCCAGACCATGGGTGGCCGGGCAGAAGTGCTCCTCACTTACCAAACGGGGTGGCCGGGTAGAGGCGCTCCTCCCTTCCCAGACAATGTGTGGTCGGAAAGAGGCGCTCCTCACTTCCCACATGGGCTGCTGGGCATGCCCTCACTTCCCAGACGGTGCGCGGTCGGCAGAGATGTTCCCTCACCTCCCAGACGATGTGTGGCTCTGGCAGAGGCTGCCTCCTCCTTCCCAGACGGTGTGTGTGGAGCCGAAAGAGGCGCCTCACTTCCAGGTGGGGCGAAGCCTGGCAGAGGGCGCACCTCACTTCCCAGATGGTGGTGGTCAAGTAGATGGCGCTTCCCTCACCTCCCAGACGGGCTGTTTTGCAGAGGCTGCCTCCTGACTCTCCCAGACGGGCTGTCAAGTAGAGGCGCCTCACCCCAGACGCATGTGTGGCTGGCAGAGTCAGCCCTCCCTCCCAGATGATGGGTGTGGCCAGGCAGATGCTTCTCACTCTGTGACCATGGGTGGCCGTGGCAGAGGCCTCACCTCTTCTCCCAGACAGGGCTGCCGGCCCCAGACTCCCTCACTTCCTTCCAGATGGGGCACCCGGGCACAGGTGCTCCTCACCCTCCCCGGCTGCATAAGTGGCCGGGCAGAGGCGCTCACTTCCCAGATGGTGGGGGCAGCCGGGCAGAGGCGTCCTCACTCTTCCCAGACGGGTGGCCGGGCAGAGGCGCCTCCATTCTTCCCAGATGGGGTGGCGGGGCAGAGGCTTCCCCTCACCCAGGGGGGTGGCCAGTCATAGGAGCGCCTCCTCACCTCCCCCCAGACGCATGGGTTCGGGCAGAGGTGCTCCTCACCTCCCAGATCCATGGGTGGTCGGGCAGAGGTGCTCCTGACTTCATAGACGGTGGGTGGTCGGGCAGAGGCGCTCCCCATTTCCCAGACAGTGGGTGGCCGGGCTTTGAGCGCCTCACTTCCCAGACAGGCTAGTCGTGGGCAGGCTCTCCCTCACTCCCAGACGTGGTGACTTGGCAGAGGCCCTGCTCACCTTCCAAACAATTGGTGCCCGGGCAGAGGCACTACTCACCCTCCTGGACGCATGGTGGCAGGGCAGAGGCTTCCTCACCTCTTAGACGCATGGGTTGCCAGTTATAGGGCGCCTCCCTCACCTACCAGGACTGGGCGGCCGGAGAGGCGCCTCACTTTTCCCGACAGGGGCGGCCGGGCAGAGGCGCCTCACCTCCCAGACGGGCCCGCAGAGGCGCTCCCTCACCATTCCAGCAGGACTGGGTTGGCCAGGCAGAGGCGCACCTCACCTCCTTCCAGACGCGGGTGGCCGGGCAGATGCACCTCACCCCCTCCTGACAGTGGGTGGCCGGGCAGAGTTCTCCCACCTCCCAGATGATGGGTGGCTGGCAGAGGGGCTCCTCACTTCACAGACAGGATGGCCAGGCAGAGGCAATCCTCACTTCCCAGACGAGGCGGCCGGGCAGAGGCGCCTCACCTCCTGTGACGAAGGGTGGCTGGGCAGAAGGCCCCTAATTTCCCCAGATGATGGTGGCCGCGAGTAAGTGCTCCTCATTTTCCCAGACAATGGTTAGCCTGGTAGAGGCGCTCCTCATTTGCCAGACGATGAGTGGCAGGGCAAAGGGCCCACTTCCCAAACGGGCCAAGCGTCGGGTAGAGTACGCCTCCCTTCCCAGAGATCGGGTGGCCTGGTGCTACGCCTCCTCAATTCCCAGATGGGTGAGCCAGAGGGCCTCACCTCCCAGACGCATGGGCACAAGCAGAAGCCTCATTTCCTCCTGTGACTTACAGGGTCGGACAGAGGCGCCTCCCTACTCTTCAGACGTGACATGGTTGGCCTGGGTAGAGGTGCTCCTCATTTCCCAGACGGGGCGGCCTTGCAGACGCAAACCTCACTTCTTCCCAGACGGGGTGGCCGGGCAGAGGGGCTCCTCCATTCTTCCCAGACGGGGTGGCCGGGCAGAGGCGCTCCTCATTTCCTCCCAGAGGGGGCGGCTGGTCAGAGGCGCTCCCTCAATTCACAGACGGTTGGTGGTCGGGCAGAGGCTCTCCTCATATCTCAGACGTTGGGTGGCTGGTCAGAGGCGATCCTCAATCCCCAGACGGGCTGCAAGCAAGGAGGCACTCCTCACTTCCCCAGACAGGGTATTGGGCAGAGGCGCCCCACCCCAGACGACAGGGTCAAGTAGAGGCGACCACCTTCAATCGAATCGGCTAAAGTTGACAGAGGCCTCACTTCTTCCCTTAGGACGGTGCCCGGCAGAGGCTGCTCACTTATTCCCCCCCGGACTGGTTGGTCGGGCAGAGGTGCACATCACTCTCCCAGACCTGGGTGGTCAAGCAGAGGCGCCTCACTTCCTCCTGACGCAGTGGCTGTGGCAGAGGCTCTCCTCACCTCCCAGATGATGGGTGGCTGTACAGAGGTGATGTGCCCACTTCCCAGGATGGGGCAGTTAAGCAGAGGCGCCTCCCACCTCCCCCCCCCCAGACGGTGAGGTCGGGCAGATGCCTCACCTCCCAGACGATGGCAGTGGCTGGCAGAGTTCTCACTTCCCAAACTGGGTGGTCAAGTGAGGCGCGACCTCACCTCCCAGACGGTGGTGGTCCGCAGGATGCGCCTCCTCACTCCTTACACGGGTGGTTTTGTGAGGCGCTCCTGACTTCCCAGACGGGGCTGCCGGGCAGAGGCGCCCTGCCCATGGGTGGTCGGGCAGTGCTTCCCTCCCTCCCAGATCCATGGGTGGCCGGGCAGATGCTGCCCCACCTCCCAGAGCATGTGGGTGGCTGTGGCAGAGAAGGCCTCACTTCTTCCCAGACAGGGCGGGCCGCCCGAGGGCGCCCTCACTTCCCTCCAAGATCGGGCTGCCGGGCAGAAGGCCCATCTCCCAGGTGATGGGTGGTCGGGCAGAAGCCCTCACCTCCCCAGATCTGGGCTGGCCGGGCAGAGGCGCCCTGCTCTTCCCAGACAGGGCTGGCCGGCAGAGGCGCCTCCATTCTTCCCAGATGGGGTGGCCGCAGAGGCGCTCCCTCATTCTCCCAGAGGGCTTACCGTCTGGAGTCGCCTCCTCACCTCCCCAGATTCCATGGGTGGTGGCCGGGACCCCAGGCCGCCCTCACTTAACAGACGGGCTGGTGGCAGAGATGCTCCCACCTCCCAGACGATGGGTGGCGGGCAGAGGCGCTTCCTCACTTCACAAACTACGGGCCGGGTGTGAGGCGCCCTCACTTCCCCAGATCACAGGTCACATAGACGCTCCCTCACCTACTCAGATGGGGCTGCCTTCGGGCAGAGGCGCCTCACCTCCCTCTCAGATGGCATGGGCAGAAGCGCCCCTCACCTCTCAGACGCATGTGTGGCCGGGCAGAGGCGCCTCCTCACTTCCCAGACGATGGGTGGCCGGGCAGAGGCGCCTCACTTCCCAGACCATGGGTGGCCAGGCAGAGGCGCCTCCTCACCTCCCAGACAGACGATGGGTGGCCGGGCAGATGTGCTCCTCACTTCCCAGACGAGGCTGTTTTGCAGAGGCGCTCCCTCACCTCCCAGACGATGGGTGGCCGGGCAGAGGCCTCCTCACCTCCCAGATGATGGTGGTCGGGCAGAGGCGCCTCCTCACCTCCACAGACCATGGGTGGCCAGGCAGAGGCGCCTCACTTCCCAGACGGGCTGCCGGGCAGAGGCGCCTCCTCACCTCTTCCCAGACGGGCGGCCGGGCAGAGGCGCCCTCACTTCTTCCCAGACGGGTGGCTGGGCAGAGGCGCCTCACTTCCCAGATGGGGTGGCCGGGCAGAGGCCTCCTCACCTCCCCAGACCATGGGTGGCCAGGCAGAGGCGCTCCTCACTTCCCAGACGGGCTGCCGGGCAGAGGCGCTCCTCACTTCCCAGATGATGGGTGGCCGGGCAGAGGCGCTCCTCACTTCCCAGACGATGGGTGGCCGGGCAGAGGCGCCCTCACTTCCCAGACGATGGGTGGCCGGGCAGAGGCGCTCCTCACTCCCAGATGGGGTGGCTGGGCAGAGGCGCTCCTCACTTCCTCTCAGACGGGGTGGCTGGGCAGAGGCGCTCCTCACCTCCCCAGACCATGGGTGGCCGGGCAGAGGCGCCTCCTCACCTCCCAGACGATGGGTGCCCGGGCAGAGGCGCTCCTCACCTCCCCAGACGGGGTGGCCGGGCAGAGGCGCTCCTCACTTCCCAAACAGGGTGGCCGGGCAGAGCCTCACCTCCCAGATGATGGGTGGCTGGCAGAGGCGCCTCACTTCCCAGACGGGTGGCCGGGCAGAGGCGCTCCTCACTTCCTCCCAGACGGGGGCCGGGCAGAGGCTCTCCTCACCTCCCAAACGGGCGGCCGGGCAGAGGCGCCTCACTTCCCAGACGATGGGTGGCTGGGCAGAGGTGCTCCTCACTTCCCAGATGATGGGCAGCTGGGCAGAGGCGCTCCTCACCTCCCAGACGATGGGTGGCCGGGCAGAGGCGCCCTCACCTCCCAGATGATGAGACCATGGGTTGCCAGGCAGAGGCGCTCCTCACCTCCCAGACGATGGGTGGCCGGGCAGAGGCGCTCCTCCATTCTTCCCAGATGGGGTGGCCGGGCAGAGGCGCTCCTCATTTCCTCCCAGAGGGGGCGGCCGGTCAGAGGCGCCTCCTCACTTCCCAGACGGGTGGCCGGGCAGAGGCGCTCCTCACTTCCCAGACGGGTGGCCGGGCAGAGGTGCTCCTCACCTCCCAGATGATGGGTGGCCGGGCAGAGGCGCTCCTCACTTCCCAGACGATGGGTGGCCGGGCAGAGGCGCTCCTCACCTCCCAGACGATGGGTGGCCAGGCAGAGGTGCTCCCCACTTCCCAGATGACGGGTGGCCGGGCAGAGGTTCTCCTCACTTCCCAGACAGGTGGCAGGGCAGAGGCGCTCCTCACTTCCCAGACGATGGTGGCCGGGCAGAGGCGCTCCTCACCTCCCAGACGGGCTGCCGGGCAGAGGTGCTCCTCACTTCCCAAACGAGGCTGCCGGGCAGAGGCTCTCCTCACTTCCCAGATGATGGGTGGCCGGGCAGAGGCGCTCCTCACTTCCCAGACGGTGGGTGGTCGGGGCAGAGGCGCTCCTCACCTCCCAGACGCATGGGTGGCCGGGCAGAGGTGCTCCTCACTTCCTCCCCAGGCGTCGGCAGAGGCTCTCCTCACTTCCCAAATGGGTGGCCGGGCAGAGGCGCTCCTCATTTCCCAGATGATGGGTGGCCAGCAGAGGCGCCTACTCACTTCCCAGACGCATGGGTGGCCGGCAGAGGCGCCTCACCTCCCAGACGATGGGTGGCCGGGCAGAGGCGCCTCCTCACTTCCCAGACGCATGGGTGGCCGGGCAGAGGCGCCTCCTCACTTCCCAGACGGCATGGGTGGCCGGGCAGAGGTGCTCCTCACTTCCCAGACGCATGGGTGGCCGGGCAGACGTGCAACTCACTTCCCAGATGGGGCGGCTGGGCAGAGGCCCCTCCTCACTTCCCAGATGATGGGTGGCCGGGCAGAGGCGCCTCACCTCCCAGACCATGGGTGGCCGGGCAGAGGCGCCTCCTCACTTCCCAGACGGGACAGCCGGGCAGAGGTGCTCCTCACTTCCCAGATGATGGGTGGCCGGGCAGAGGCTCGCCTCACATCCCAGACGCATGGGTGGCCGGGCAGAGGCGCCTCACTTCCCAGAGCGGATGGCCGGGCAGAGGCGCTCCTCACTTCCCAGGCAATGGGTGGCCGGGCAGAGGCGCCTCCTCACTTCCCAGACGCATCATGGGTGGCCGGGCAGAGGTGCTCCTCACTTCCCAGACGCATGGGTGGCTGGGCAGAGGCGCTCCTCACTTCCCAGACGGGCTGGCCGGGCAGAGGCACCTCACTTCCCAGACGCATGGGTGGCCGGCAGAGGCGCCTCACTTCCCAGACGACGGGTGGCCGGGCAGAGGCGCTCCCTCACTTCCCAGACGGGCTGGCCGGGCAGAGGCTCTCCTCACCTCCCAGACGCATGGGTGGCCGGGCAGAAGCGCCTCCCTCCCAGACGGTGGGGTGGGCGGGCAGAGGCGCCCTCACCTCCCAGACAATGGGTGGCCGGGCAGAAGCGCCTCACCTCCCAGATGATGGGTGGCCGGGCAGAGGCGCCTCACTTCCCAGACGGGCTGGCCGGGCAGAGGCTCTCCTCACTTCCCAGACGGGTGGCCGGGCAGAGGCGCTCCTCACTTCCCAGACGATGGGTGGCTGGGCAGAGGCGCTCCTCACTTCCCAGACGGGCTGGCCGGGCAGAGGCGCTCCTCACTTCCCAGACGGGCTGGCCGGGCAGAGGCCTTCTCACGTCCTCCCAGATGGGGCGGCCGGGCAGAGGCGTCCTCACTTCCCAGAGGGGCGGCCGGGCAGAGGCCTCCTCACTTCCCAGACGCATGGGTGGCCGGGCAGAGGCTCTCCTCACTTCCCAGATGGGGTGGCTGGGCAGAGGCGCTCCTCATTTCCCAGATGGGGCGGCCGGGCAGATGCGCCTCACTTCCCAGGCGATGGGTGGCCGGGCAGAGGCTTCCTCACTTCCCAGACGCGGCGGCCGGGCAGAGGCGCCTCACCTCCCAGACGATGGGTGGCCGGGCAGAGGCGCCTCCTCACTTCCCAGACGGGTGGCCGGGCAGAGGCGCCTCACCTCCCAGACGATGGGTGGCCGGGCAGAGGTGCTCCTCACCTACCAGACGGGGTGGCCGGAGCATAGGCCCTCCTCACTGCTTCCCAGACGGGGTGGCCGGGCAGAGGTGCTACTCACTTCTTCCCGGATGGGCCGAACGGCAGAGGCGTTCCTCACATCTTCCCGGACAGTTTGGAAGGGCAGAGGCGCACCTCACTTCTTCCCAGACGGGTCGGCCGGGCAGAGGCGCTCCTCACTTCCCAGTCGTTAGGTGGCCGGGCAGAGGAGCTTTCTCACTTCCCAGACGGGGCGGCCGGGCAGAGGCGCTCCTCACTTCCTCCCAGGATGCATGGTCGGGCAGAGGCCCCTCACCTCCCAGGCGCATGTTTGGCTGCAGAGGTGCTCCTCACTTCCCAGAGTAGGGATGCCTGGCAGAGGCACCTCACTTCCCAGGCAATGGGTGGTCGGGCAGAGGCCCGCATCTCCCCAGACGGTGGCGCCGGGCAGACCTCTCAGTTCCTAGATGATGGGTGGGCCCAGCAGTTAGCCACTTCTCAAACGATGGGTGGCCGGGCAGAGGCGCCCCTCACCTCCCAGGCTGCATGGGTGGCCTGCAGAGGCGCCCCTCGCCTCCCAGACAGGCGGCTGGGCCTAGGCTCTCCTCACTTCCTGTATCTGTGGGTGGTCGGCAGATGCCAGCCCTCACTTCCCACACGTGGCAGCTTTGCAGAGGCCCTGACTTCTGTGACGGGCTGCTGGGCAGAGGCGCCCCTCACCTCCCAGGCTACAAGTGGCCAGGCAGAGGCACCTCCCTCCCAGATGATGGGTGGCCGGGCAGATGCGCGCCTCACTTCCCAGACGGGGCGGCTGGATAGATGCGCTCCTCACCTTCCAGACAATTGGTGGCAGGGCATAGGTGCTCCTCACCTACCAGACGGGGCGGACGGGCTGAGGAGCTCCTCACTTCTTCCCGGACCGGCGGTTTCTGGTGAGGGGCGCTCCTCACCTCCCAGATGATGGGTGGCCGGGTGAGAGCTCCTCACTCCCCAGACAGGTATGCCGCAGAGGCGCTGCTCACTTCCTGGTGGGCGAGGTGGGGCCGGGCAGAGGCGCTCCTCACTTCCGGCCACCACAATCGCCTGGGAAATGAGGAGCCTGCCCCGGCCTCGCCCAGTCTGGGAAGTGAGGAGCGACTGTGCCTGGCCGCCCTGTTTTGGAGGAGAGGAGCGCCTCTGCTGGGCCACCCATCTTCTGGGAAGTGAGGAGCTCCTCTACCCGGCCACCCACTGTCTGGGAAGTGAGGAGTGCCTCTGCCCGGCCACCCATAGGGTCCTGGGAGGTGAGG
>JAKGGE010001666.1:0-67337 GCA_023748175.1 Hoolock leuconedys
CGCCTGGGAAGTGAGGAGCCTGCCCGCCACCCATTGTCTGGGAAGTGAGGAGCGCCTCTGCCCGGCCACCCATCGCCTGGGAGGTGAGGAGCCTCTGCCCGGCCACCCATCTCTGGGAAGTGAGGAGCCGCCTCTGCCCGGCCACCCATTGTCTGGGAAGTGAGGAGTGCCTCTGCCCAGCCACCCAACGCCTGGGAGGTGAGGAGCCTGCCCGGCCACCCATTGTCTGGGAAGTGAGTAGAACCTCTGTCTGGCCACCCCGTCTGGGAAATGAGGAGCGCCTCTGCCCGCCACCCATCGCCTGGGAGGTGAGGAGCCTGCCCGCCACCCACCGCCTGGGAAGTGAGGAGTGCCTCTGCCCGGCCACCCATTGTCTGGGAAGTGAGGAGCGCCTCTGCCCGGCCACCCATCGCCTGGGAGGTGAGGAGCACCTCTGCCCGGCCACCCATTGTCTGGGAAGTGAGGAGCGCCTCTGCCCAGCCACCCACCGCCTGGGAGGTGAGGAGAGCCCTGCCCGCCACCCATCGCCTGGGGGGAGGTGAGGAGCGCCTCTGCCCGGCCACCCATCTTCTGGGAGGTGAGGAGCCTGCCCGGCCACCCATCGCCTGGGAAGTGAGGAGTGCCTCTGCCCAGCCACCCACCGTCTGGGAAGTGAGGAGCGCCTCTGCCCGCCACCCATCATCTGGGAAGTGAGGAGCCTCTGCCCGGCCACCCATCGCCTGGGAAGTGAGGAGCACTCTGCCCGCCACCCATCGCCTGGGAGGTGAGGAGCGCCTCTGCCCGCCACCCATCATCTGGGAGGTGAGGAGCGCCTGCCCGGCCACCCACCGCCTGGGAAGTGAGGAGCCTCTGCCCTGCCACCCATCGCCTGGGAGGTGAGGAGCCTGCCCGCCACCCATCGCCTGGGAAGTGAGGAGCGCCTGCCCGCCACCCATCGCCTGGGAGGTGAGGAGCGCCTCTGCCCGCCACCCACCATCTGGGAAGTGAGGAGCCTGCCCGGCCACCCATTGTCTGGGAAGTGAGGAGCGCCTCTGCCCGGCCACCCATGGTCTGGGAGGTGAGGAGCGCCTCTGCCTGGCCACCCATCGCTGGGAAGTGAGGAGCGCCTCTGCCTGGCCAACCCACCGTCTGGGAAGTGAGGAGCGCTCTGCCCGGCCACCCATCGCCTGGGAGGTGAGGGAGCGCCTCTGCCCGCCACTCATCATCCGGGAGGTGAGGAGCGCCTCTGCCCGCCACCCACCATCTGGGAAGTGAGGAGCGCCTCTGCCCGGCCACCCATCGTCTGGGAAGTGAGAGAGGACCAGTTTCTAACTGACCACCCATTGTTTGGAAAGTGAGGAGCCTGCCCGGCCACCCATCGCCTGGGAGGTGAGGAGCTTCTGCCCGCCACCACGTCTGGGAGGTGAGGGAGCCTCTGCCCGCCACCTGCCTGGGAGGAAGTGAGAGCGCCTCTGCCCGCCACCCATCGCCTGGGAAGTGAGGAGCTTCTGCCCGGCCACCCATCGCCTGGGAAGTGAGGAGCCTGCCCGCCACACAGTCTGGGAGGTGAGCAGCGCCTCTGCCTGGCCACCCATCGCCTGGGAAGTGAGGAGCGCCTGCCCGCCACCCATCGCCTGGGAAGTGAGGAGAGCCTCTGCCCGGCCACCCATCGCCTGGGAAGTGAGGAGCGCCTCTGCCCGCCACCCATCGCCTGGGAAGTGAGGAGCCTGCCCGCCACCCATCGCCTGGGAAGTGAGGAGCGCCTCTGCCCGGCCACCCATTGTCTGGGAGGTGAGGAGCGCCTGCCCGCCACCCATCGCCTGGGAAGTGAGGAGCGCCTCTGCTCCGCCACCCATAGCCTGGGAAGTGAGGAGTGCCTGCCCGCCACCCATCGCCTGGGAAGTGAGGAGCGCCTCTGCCCGCCACCCACTGCCTGGGAATTGAGGAGGGCCTCTGCCCGCCACCCATCGCCTGGGAAGTGAGGAGCCTCTGCCCGCCACCCACTGCCTGGGAGGTGAGGGAGCCTCTGCCCAGCCACCCATCGCCTGGGAAGTGAGGAGGGCCTCTGCCCGCCACCCATCGCCTGGGAAGTGAGGAGCGCCTGCCCGCCACCCATCTTACTGGGAGGTGAGGAGCCTGCCCGCCACCCATCGCCTGGGAAGTGAGGGAGAGCTTCTGCCCGCCACCCATCGCCTGGGAAGTGAGGAGCGCCTGCCCGCCACCCAACTTCTGGGAAGTGAGGAGCGCCTCTGCCCGCCGCCCATCATCTGGAAGTGAGGAGCCTGCCCGGCTGTCCATCTTCTTCTGTTAGGTGAGGAGCTCATCTGCCCAGCCACCCATCTTCTGGGAAGTGAGGAGCACCTCTGCCCGGCCACCCATCATCTGGGAGGTGAGGAGCGCCTCTGCCCGGCCACCCATCATCTGGGAGGTGAGGAGCGCCTCTGCCAGGCCACCCAACGTCTGGGAAGTGAGGAGCGCCTCTGCCCGGCCACCCATCATCTGGGAAGTGAGAGCCTCTGCCCGGCCACCCATCGCCTGGCAAGTGAGGAGGGCCTCTGCCCAGCCACCCACCAACTGGAAGTGAGGAGCGCTTCTGCCCGGCCACCCATCGTCTGGGAGGTGAGGAGCGCCTCTGCCCGCCACCCATCGCCTGGGAGGTGAGGAGCCTGCCCGCCACCCATCGCCTGGGAGGTGAGGAGAGCTTCTGCCCGCCACCCATCATCTGGGAGGTGAGGAGCGCCTCTGCCCAGCCACCCATCTTCTGGGAAGTGAGGAGCCTGCCCGCCACCCATCATCTGGGAAGTGAGGAGCGCCTCTGCCCGGCCACCCATTGTCTGGGAAGTGAGAAGTGCCTCTGACCGGCCACCACCGCTCTGGGAAGTAAGGACTGCCTCTGCCCGGCCGACCCATCGTCTGGGAGGTGAGGAGCGCCTCTGCCCGGCAGCCCCACCCGTATATAAGTGAGGAGAGCCTCTGCCCGGCCACCCATTGTCTGGGAAGTGAGGAGAACCTCTGCCCGTCCACCCATCGCCTGGGACGTGAGGGAGGGCCTCGGCCAGGCCACCCATCGTCTGGGAGGTGAGGATCGCCTCTGCCCAACAGCCAACTCTGGGAAGTGAGGAGCGCCTCTGCTTGACAACCCACCGTCTGGGAGGTGAGGGCGCCTCTGCCCAACCGCCTCCTCTGGGAAGTGAGGGAGTTTCCTGCCCAGCCACCCAATGTCTGGGAGGTGAGGGAGGGCCTCTGCCCGGCCACCCATCATCTGGGAAATGAGCGCCTATGCCAGGCCACCCATAATCTGGGAAGTGAGGAGCGCCTGTGCCCGGAAAACGCGTCTTTGAAGTGAGGAGGGCTTCTGCCCGGCCGCCACGTCTGGGAAGTCAGGAGCGCCTCTGCCGGGCCACCCATCGCCTGGGAGGTGAGGAGCCTGCCCGCCACCCATCGCCTGGGAAGTGAGGAGCGCCTCTGCCCGGCCACCCATCTGCCTGGGAAGTGAGAGCCTGCCCGCCACCCATCATCTGGGAAGTGAGGAGCGCCTGCCCGCCACCAATCGCCTGGGAAGTGAAGAGAGCCTCTGCCCGCCACCGCCACCCACCGCCTGGGAAGTGAGGAGCTTCTGCCAGAGCACCCAACGTCTGGGAAGTGAGGAGAGCTCTGCCCGCCACCCATCGCCTGGGAGGTGAGGAGAGCCTCTGCCCGCCACCCATCGCCTGGGAAGTGAGGAGGGCCTCTGCCCGCCACCCATTGCCTGGGAGGTGAGGAGCGCCTCTGCCTGGCCACCCATCTGCCTGGGAGGTGAGGAACCCCTCTGCCCGGGCACCCATCTTCTGGGAGGTGAGGAGCCGCCTCTGCCCGCCACCCATCGCCTGGGAGGTGAGGAGCGCCTCTGCCCGCCACCCATCGCCTGGGAAGTGAGGAGCGCCTCTGCCAGGCCACCAATCGTCTGGGACGTGAGGTGCGCCTCTGCCCGCCCACTCGTCGTCTGGGAAATGACGAGCGCCTCTGCCTGGCCACACATCTTCTGGGAAGTGAGGAGCGCCTCTGCCCGGCCACCCATCGTCTGGGAGGTGAGGAGCGCCTCTGCCCAACACCCATCGCCTGGGAAGTGAGGAGCGCCTCTGCCCGGCCACTCATCGTCTGGGAAGTGAGGAGCGCCTCTGCCCGCCACCCACCATCTGGGAAGTGAGGAGCGCCTCTGCCCGCCACCCACCATCTGGGAAGTGAGGAGCGCCTCTGCCCGCCACCCATCGCCTGGGAAGTGAGGAGGGCCTCTGCCCGGCCACCCATCGCCTGGGAAGTGAGGAGAGCCTCTGCCCGCCACCCATCGCCTGGGAGGTGAGGGGCGCCTCTGCCCGGCCACCCATCGCCTGGGAGGTGAGGGAGGGCCTCTGCCCGACCAACCATCTTCTGGAAGTGAGGGAGGGCCTCTGCCCGGCCACCCATCGCCTGGGAAGTGAGGAGCCTCTGCCCGCCACCCATCGCCTGGGAGGTGAGGAGGGCCTCTGCCCGGCCACCCCGTCTGTGAGGAAGTGAGGAGGGCCTCTGCCCGGCCACCCCGTGTGGGAAGAAGTGATTAGCGCCTCTGCCCGTCCGCCCAGTCTGGGAAGTGAGGAGCGCCTCTGCCCGGCCACCCATCGTCTGGGAAATGAGGAGCGCCTCTGCCCGGCCACCCATCGTCTGGGAAGTGAGGAGCGCCACTGCCCGGCCACCCATCGTCTGGGAGGTGAGGAGCGCCTCTGCCCGGCCACCCATCGTCTGGGAAATGAGGAGCCCTTCTGCCCGGGCACCCATTGTCTGGGAGGTGAGGAGCTCCTCTGCCCGGCCACCCATCGTCTGGGAAGTGAGGAGCGCCTCTGCCCGCCACCCATCGCCTGGGAAATGAGGAGCTCCTCTGCCCGGCCACCCATCTTCTGGGAAATGAGGAGCCTGCCCGCCACCCATCGTCTGGGAAGTGAGGAGCGCCTCTGCCCGGCCACCCATCGTCTGGGAGGTGAGGAGGGCCTCTGCCCGGCCACCCATCTTCTGGGAAGTGAGGAGCGCCTCTGCCCGAACACCCACCATCTGGGAAGTGAGGAGCGCCTCTGTCCGGCCACCCATGTTCTGGGAGGTGAGGAGGGCCTCTGCCCGGCCACCCATCGCCTGGCAAGTGAAGAGGGCCTCTGCCCAGCCACCCATTGTCTGGAAGTGAGGAGGGACTCTGCCCAGCCGCCCATCGTCCGGGAGGGGAGTAGCGCTTCTACCCGGCCACCCATTTCTGGGAAGTGAGGAGCGCCTCTGCCTGGCCACCCAACTTCTGGGAAGTGAGGAGGCCTCTGCCCGGCCACCCATCGCCTGGGAAGTGAGGAGCTCTGCCCGGCCACCCATCGCCTGGGAAGTGAGGAGGGCCTCTGCCCTGCCACCCGTCGTGAGGGAAGTGAGGAGAGTCTCTGCTCGGCCGCCCATCGTCTGGGAGGTGAGGAGCGCCTCTGCCCTGCCACCCAACGTCTGGGAAGTGAGGAGCGCCTCTGCCCGGCCATCCATCTTCTGGCAAGTGAGAGGGCTTCTGCCCGGCCGCCTGCCTGGGATGTGAGGAGCGCCTCTGCACGGACACCCACCGTCTGGGAAGTGAGGAGCGCCTCTGCCCGGCCACCCATTATCTGGGAAATGAGGAGCGCCTCTGCCCAACCGCCTCCTCTGGGAAGTGAGGAGCGCCTCTGCCCGGCCACCCAACGTCTGGGAGGTGAGGAGGGCCTCTGCCCGGCTGCCCCGTTTGGGAAGTGAGGAGCGCCCCTGCCCGGCCACCCCATCGCCTGGCAAGTGAGGTGGTCTCTGCCCGGCCGCCCAACATCTGGGAAGTGAGGAGCCTGCCCGCCACCCACCATCTGGGAAGTGAGGAGCGCCTCTGTACGGCTGCCCCGTTTGGGAAGTGAGGAGAGCCTCTGCCCGGCTGACCCGTTTGGGAAGTGAGGAGCGCCTCTGCCCGCCACCGCCACCCATCGCCTGGGAGGTGAGGAGCGCCTCTGCCCAACCGCCTCCTCTGGGAAGTGAGGAGCGCCTCTGCCTGGCCACCCAACGTCTGGGAGGTGAGGAGGGCCTCTGCCCGACCAACCATCTTCTGGGAAGTGAAGAGAGCCTCGTCCCGGCCACCCACTGTCTTGGAAGTGAGGAGAGCCTCTGCCCGGCCACCCACCATCTGGGAAGTGAGGAGAGCTTCTGCCCGGCCGCCACCCACCGTCTGGGAAGTGAGGAGAGCCTCTGCCAGTCCACCCATCGTCTGGGAGGTGAGGAGCGCCTCTGCCCGGCTGCCCCGTTTGGGAAGTGAGGAGAGCCTCTGCCAGGCCCCCACGTCTGGGAAGTGAGGAGGGCCTCTGCCCGTCCACCCATTATCTGGGAAATGAGGAGCACCACCCATGCAGCCACCCATCTTCTGGGAAGTGAGGGAGGGCCTCTGCCCGACCAACCATCTTCTGGGAGGTGAAGAGTGCCTCTGCCCGGCCAACCATCGCCTGGCAAGTGAGGCGCCTCTGCCCGGCCACCCATATTCTGGGAAGTGAGGCGCCTCTGCCCGACCAACCATCTTCTGGGAGGTGAGGAGGGCCTCTGCCCGACCAACCATCTTCTGGGAGGTGAGGAGCGCCTCTGCCCGAGCACCCACCATCTGGGAAGTGAGGAGAGCCTCTGCCCAGCCACCCATCGCCTGGCAAGTGAGGGAGGGCCTCGGCCCGGCCACCCATCTTCTGGGAAGTGAGGAGGCGCCTCTGCCCGGCAGCCCCGATCCTATATAAGTGAGGAGAGCCTCTGCCCGGCAGCCCCGATCCTATATAAGTGAGGAGTGCCTCTGCCAGTCCACCCACTGTCTTGGAAGTGAGGAGCGCCTCTGCCCGGCCGCCCGTCTGGGAAGTGAGGAGAGACTCTGCCCGGCCACCCATCGTCTGGGAGGTGAGGAGGCCTCTGCCCGGCCACCCATTGTCTGGGAAGTCAGGAGGGCCTCTGCCCGACCACCAATCGTCTGGGAAATGAGCACCTGTTCCAGGCCACCCATACTCTGGGAAGTGAGGCCTCTGCCCGGCCACCCATTGTCTGGAAGTGAGGAGAGCCTCTGCCCGCCACCCACCATCTGGGAAGTGAGGAGGGCCTCTGCCCGGCCACCCATCGCCTGGGAAGTGAGGGAGGGCCTCTGCCCGGCCACCCATTGTCTGGGAAGTCAGGAGGGCCTCTGCCCGGCCACCCCGTGTGGGGAAGAAGTGATTAGCGCCTCTGCCCGTCCACCCACTGTCTTAGAAGTGAGGAGCCTCTGCCCGGCCACCCATCGTCTGGGAGGTCAGGAGGGCCACTGCCCGGAAAACGTGTCTGGGAAGTGAGGAGCGCTTCTGCCCGGCTGCCCCGTCTGGGAAGTGTGGAGCGCCTCTGCCCGGCCACCCATCGTCTGGGTGGTGAGGCGCGCCTCTGCCCGCCCACCCATCGTCTGGGAGGTGAGGAGCCCCTCTGCCCGGGCACCCATCTTCTGGGAGGTGAGGAGGCCTCTGCCCGGCCACCCATTGTCTGGAAGTGAGGAGGCGCCTCTGCCAGGCTGCCCCGTTTGGGAAGTGAGAGCGCCTCTGCCCGGCCACCACCTTCGTGGGAAGTGAGGAGCGCCTCTGCCCTGCAGCTCCGTCTGGGAAGTGAGGAGCCTCTGCCCGGCCACCCATGCGCCTGGGAAATGAGGAGCACCTCTGCCCGGCCACTCACCTCTGGGAAGTGAGGAGCGCCTCTGCCCGAGCACCCACCGTCTGGGAGGTGAGGAGCGCCTCTGAACGGCCACTCATCGCCTGGGAGGTGAGGGCCTCTGCCTGGCCACCCATCGTCTGGGAAGTGAGGAGAGCCTCTGCCCGGCCACCCATCGTTTGGGAAGTGAGGGAGGCGCCTCTGCCCAGCCACCCATCGTCTGGTAGGATAGGAGCACACATGCCCGACCACCCACCATCTGGGAAGTGAGGAGCGCCTCTGCCCGGCCGCCCAACTTCTGGGAAGTGAGGAGAGCCTCTGCCCGGCCACCCATCATCTGGCAAGTGAGGAGGGCCTCTGCCCGGCCACCCGTCGTCTGGGAGGTGAGGAGCGCCTCTGCCCGGCCCCCCATCATCTGGGAAGTGAGGAGCGCCTCTGCCCGTCCACCCATCGTCTGGGAGTTGAGGAGAGCCTCTGCCCGGCCATCCATGCGCCTGGGAGGTGAGGCGCCTCTGCCGGCCACTGTGACACTTGGGAGGTGAGGCGCCTCTGCATGGGCACCCATCGTCTGGGATGTGAGGAGGGCCTCTGCCCGGACACACACCCTCTGGGAATTGAGAAGCTCCTCTGCCCGGCCGCCCCGTCTGGGACGTTATGAGCGCCTCTGCCCGGCCGACCCATCAGGGAGGAAGTGAGGAGACCCTCTGCCCGGGCACCCCGTCTGTGAGGATGTGAGGAGTGCCTCTGCCCAGCCAACACGTCTGGGAAGAAGTGAGGAGCGCCTCTGCCCAGCCGCCCTGTCAGGGAATTGAGGAGCGCCTCTGCCCGGCCACCCATCCTCCGGGAGGTTAGGAGGCGACTCTGCCCGGCCACACATCATCTGGGAAGTGAGGAGGCGCCTCTGCCCGCCACCCATCGTCTGGGAGGTGAGGAGCCCTCTGCCCGGCCACCCATCGTTTGGGAAGTGAGGAGGGCCTCTGCCCGGCCACCCATCATCTGGGAGGTGAGGCCTCTGCCCGGCCACCCATCGTCTGGGAAGTGAGGAGGCGCCTCTGCCCGCCACCCGTCTTCTGGGAAATGAGGAGGCCTCTGCCCGGCCACCCATCTTCTGGGAAATGAGGAGCACCTCTGCCCGGACACTCATCGTCCGGGAAGTGAGGAGCGCCTCTGCCCGGCCACCCATCGTCTGGGAGGCGAGGAGCGCCTCTGCCCGGCCACCCATCATCTGGGAAGTGAGGAGCGCCTCTGCCCGGCAGCCCCATCTGGGAAGTGAGGAGCACCTCTGCCCGGCCACACATCATCTGGGAAGTGAGGAGCGCCTCGGCCCACCACCCATCTTCTGTTAGGTGAGGAGTTCATCTGCCCAGCCACCCATTTTTTGGGAGGTGAGGAGCGCCTCTGCCCGGCCACCCATCATCAGGGAGGTGAGGCGCCTCTGCCCGGCCACCCACCCTTCGTCTGGGAGGTGAGGAGAGCCTCTGCCCGGCCAACCATCGCCTGGGAGGTGAGGAGCGCCTCTGCCCAGCCACCCACCATCATCTGGGAGGCGAGGCCCCTCTGCCCGGCCACCCATCTTCTGGGAAGTGAGGAGGCGCCTCCTCAAAGAGCCTTAGCGTCTGGGAGGTGAGGAGCACCTCTGCCCGGCCACCCATCGTCTGTTAGGTGAGGAGTTCATCTGCCCAGCCACCCATTTTTTGGGAGGTGAGGAGCGCCTCTGCCCGGCCACCCATCATCAGGGAGGTGAGGAGCGCCTCTGCCTGGCTACCCATCGTCTGGGAGGTGAGGAGCGCCTATGTCCGGCCACCCATCGTCTGGGAGGCGAGGAGAGCCTCTGCCCGGCCACCCATCGTCTGGGAAGTGAGGCGCCTCTGCCCAGCCACCCATCGTCTGGGAGGTGAGGCGAGCCTCTGCCCGGCCACCCATCTTCTGGAAATGAGGAGTGCCTCTGCCCAGCAACCCATCGTCTGGAAGTGAGGAGTGCCTCTGCCCGGCCACCCACCATCTGGGAAGTGAGGGAGCCTCTGCCCGTCCACCCACATATTCTAGGAGGTGTGGAGCGCCTCTGCCCGGCCCGTCTGGGAAGTGAGGGAGCCTCTGCCCGGCCACCCATCGCCTGGGGAAATGAGGAGCGCCTCTGACAGACCACCCACCTTCGGGGAAGTGAGGAGAGAGCCTCTTCCCGGCCACACATCGTCTGGGAGGTGAGGGAGCCTCTGCCCGGCCACCCATCGCCTGGGAAGTGAGGAGAGCATCTGCCCGGCCACCCAACTACAGAGGAAATGAGGGAGAGCCTCTGCCCGACCACCCATCTTCTGTTGGGTGAGGTTGTCTGCCCAGCCACCCATCTTCTGGGAAGTGAGGCCTCTGCCCGACCACCCATCTTCTGGGAGGTGAGGGAGGCGCCTCTGCCTGGCCTCCCAGCGTCTGGGAGGTGTGTCGCCCTGCCCGGCCACCCATCTTCTGGGAAGTGAGGCGCCTCTGCCCGGCCACCCAACTTCTGGGAAGTGAGGAGTGCCTCTGCCCAGCAACCCATCTCTGGCAAGTGAGGAGGCCTCTGCCCGGCCACCCATTGTCTTGGAGGTGAGGAGCACCTCTGCCCGGCCACCCGTCGTCTGGGAGGTGAGGAGACCCTCTGCCCGGCCACCCATCGTCTGGGATGTGAGGAGCGCCTCTGCCCGGCCATCCATGCGTCTGGGAGGTGAGCATGCCGACCACCCACCTTCTGGGAAGTGAAGAGAGCCTCTGCCCGGCTACCCACCGTCTGTTAGGCGAGGAGTTGATCTGCCTGGCCATCCATTGTCTGGGAGGTGAGGAGCACCTCTGCCAGGACGCCCTATCCTGGAAGAAGGGAGGAGCGCCTCTACCAGGCCACAGCGTCTGGGAGGTGAGGAACGCCTATGCCCGACCACCCACCTTCTGGGAAGTGAAGAGAGCCTCTGCCCGGCTACCCACCGTCTGGGAATTGAGAAGCTCCTCTGCCCGGCCACCCGTTTGGGAAGTGAGGAGCGCCTCTGCCCAGCCACCCATCTTCTGGAAGTGAGGAGAGACTCTACCCGGCCACCCATTGTCTTGGACTTGAGGAGCGCATCTGTACTGCTGCCCCGTTTGGGAAGTGAGGAGCGCCTCTGCCCGGCCACCCCGTCTCGGAGGAAGTGAGGAGCGCCTGCCCAGCCACACATCGTCTGTTAGGATAGGAGCGCTTCTGCACGGCCACCACCGTCTGGGAAGTGAGGAGTGCCTCTGCCCGGAAAACGCGTCTGGGAAGTGAGGAGCGCTTCTGCCCGGTCACCCACCGTCTGGGAAATGAGGAGCGCCTCTTCCCGAGCACCCACCGTCTGGGAAGTAAGGAGAGCCTCTGCCCGTGCACCCATATTCTGGGAAGTGAGGAGCGCCTCTGCCCGTTCACCCATTGTCTGGGAGGTGAGGAGCGCCTTTGAACGGCCACCCGTCTTCTAGGAGGTGAGGAGCGCCCCTGCCCAGCAGCCCCATCTGGGAAGTCAGGAGCGCCTCTGCCCAGCCACCCATCGTCTGGGAGGTGAGGAGCGCCTCTGCCCGGCCACCCATTGTCTGGGAGGTGAGGAGCACCTCTGCCCTGCCGACAGCGGTCATGGAGGAAGTGAGGAGAGCCTCTGCCCGGGCCCCTCGTCTGTGAGGAGGTGAGGAGGGCCTCTGCCCTGCCACCCCTTCTAGAGAAGTCAGGGCGCCTCTGCCCGGCCACCCATCGTCTGGGAGGTGAGGAGGCAGCCCTACTTGACTGCCCCGTCATTATATAAGTGAGGGCGCCTCTGCCCAGCAGCCCCATCTGGGAAGTGAGGAGCCCCTCTGCCCGGAATCCCCGTTTGGGAACTGAGGAGTGCCTCTGCCCAGCCACCCATCATCTGGGAGGTGAGGGAGGCGCCTCTGCCCGACCACCCATTGTCTGGGAGGTGAGGCGCCTCTGCCCGACCACCCATGGAGTCTGGGTGGTGAGGGAGAGCTTCTGCCCAGCCACCATCATCTGGGAGGTGAGGGCCTCTGCCCAGCCTCCCATCATCTGGGAGGTGAGGAGCGCCTCTGCCCAGCCTCCCATGCGTCTGGGAAGTGAAGAGCACCTCTGCCGTGCCACCCAAGGTCTGGGAATTGAGGAGCGCCTCTGCCCAACCACCCACCTTCTGGGAAGTGAGGAGCGCCTCTGCCCGGACACCCACAAACTGGGAAGTGAGGAGCACCTCTGACCGACCACCCACATTCTGGGAAGTGAGGAGGCGCCTCTGCCCGGCTGCCTGCGTCTGGGAAGTGAGGCGCCTCTGCCCGACCACCCATCGCCTGGGAGGTGAGGAGGGCCTCTGCTCGGCCACCCACCGTCTGGGAAGTGAGGAGCGCCTCTGCCCCCCACCCACATTCTGGGAAGTGAGGAGAGCCTCTGCCCGGCCACCCAGTGTCTTGGAAGTGAGGAG
Source organism: Hoolock leuconedys (assembly GCA_023748175.1). Taxonomy (NCBI): domain Eukaryota; kingdom Metazoa; phylum Chordata; class Mammalia; order Primates; family Hylobatidae; genus Hoolock; species Hoolock leuconedys. The sequence goes on from JAKGGE010001666.1 coordinate 12,099, forward strand.
CGCCTCTGCCCGGCTGCCTGCGTCTGGGAAGTGAGGGCGCTTCTGCCCAGCCACCCGTCTGGGAGGTGAGGCGCCTCTGCCCGGCCGACCCGTCTGGGAAGTGAGGGAAGCTGCCCGGCCACCCATCGTGTGGGAAGTGAGGAGCGCCTCTGCCCTGCCGCCCCGTCAGGGAGGAAGTGAGGAGCCCCTCTGCCCGGCCACCCGTCTGGGAAGTGAGGAGCGCCTCTGCCAGCCACCCACCATCTGGGAGGTGAGGCGCCTCTGCCCGGCCACCAATTATCTGGGAATGAGGAGCACCACTGCCAGGCCACCCATCATCTGGGAGGTGAGTAGCGCCTTTGGCCGGCCATCCTGTTTGGGAAGTGAGGAGCGCCTCTGCCCGGCCACCCATCGTCTGGGAGGCGAGGAGAGCCTCTGCCGCACCCACCGTCTGGGAGGTGAGGAGCGCCTCTGCTCGGCCGCCCTGTTTGGGATGTGAGGAGCGCCTCTGACTGGACACCCATCATCTGGGAATTGAGGAGCGCCTCTGCCCGGCCACACATTGTCAGTGAAATGAGGAGCGCCTCTGCCGGACCATCCAACGTCTGGGTGGTGAGGAGCGCCTCTGCCCTCCCACCAATCGTTTGGGAGGTGAGGAGAGCCTCTGCCCGGGCACCCATCATCTGGGATGTGAGGAGCGCCTCTGCCCTACCTTTCATCTTCTGTTAGGTGAGGAGCTCATCTGCCGGCCACCCATTGTCTGGGAGGTGAGGACGCCCCTCTGCCAGGCCACCCATCGTCAGGGAGGTGAGGAGGCGCCTCTGCCCAGCCACCCATCATCTGGGAAGTGAGGAGGCGCCTCTGACTGGACACCCATCATCTGGGAGGGAGGAGGAGCCTCTGCCCGGCCACCCCTTCTGGGAAGAAGTGAGGAGAGCCTCTGCCCGGCCACCCATCGTCTGGGAGGTGAGGAGCCTCTGCCAGGGCGCCCCATCCTGGAAGTAGGTAGGAGCGCCTCTGCCAGGCCGCCCCGTCTGGGAAGTGAGGAGGAGGCGCCTCTGACCGGCCGCCCCGTCTGGGAAGTGAGGAGCGCCTCTGCCGGCCACCATGCGTCTGGGGAGGTTAGGACCACCTCTGCCTGGCCACCCATAATCTGGGAAATGAGGAGCACCACTGCATGGCCACCGATCGTCTGGGAGGTGAGGAGAGCCTCTTCAGGGCCACACATCATCTGGGAAATGAGGAGAACCTCTGCCTGCCCAAACATCGTCTGGGTAGTGAGGAGAGTCTCTGCCCGGCCGCCTCGTCTGGGAAGTGAGGAGCGCCTCTGCCCGCCCACCCATCGTCTGGGAGGTGAGGAGAGCCTCTGCCCGCCACCCCGTCTGGGACGTGAGGAGCGCCTCTGCCCGCCCACCCATGCGTCTGGGAGGTGAGGAGCGCCTCTGCCAGGCCACCCATCGTCTGGAAAGTGAGGAGCGCCTCTGTCCGGCCACCCATCATCTTGGGGGTGAGGCCTCTGCCCAGCCACCCTGTCTGGGAAGTGAGGAGCGCCTCTGCCTGGCCACCCATCGTCTGGGAAGTGAGGAGCGCCTCTGAATGGCCACCCATCGTCTGGGAGGTGAGGAGCGCCTCTGCCTGGCCACCCAATGTCTGGGAAGTGAGGAGAGCCTCTGCCCGGCCACCCCTTCTGGGAAGTGAGGAGCGCCTCTGCCCGCCCACCCGTCTTCTGGGAAATGAGGAGCGCCTCTGCCCAGTCACCCATTGTCTGGGAGGTGAGGCGCCTCTGCCCGGCCACCCATGCGTCTGGGAGGTGAGGAGGCCTCTGCCCGACCACCCATGGAGTCTGGGAGGTGAGGGAGGCGCCTCTGCCCGACCACCCATGCGACTGGGAGGTGAGGAGCACCTCTGCTCGGCCATCCATTGTCTGGGAGGTGAGGCGCCTCTGCCAGGCCACCCATCGTCTGGGAAGTGAGGGAGGCGCCTCTGCCCAGCCACCCATCATCTGGGAGGTGAGGGAGGCGCCTCTGCCCGACCGACCCGTCTGGGAATGTGACGAGCGCCTCTGCCCGGCCACCCATCGTCTGGGAGTGAGGGCGCCTCTGCTTGACCACCCACCTTCTAGGAAGTGGGAGAGCCTCTGCCCGACCACCCAGCGTCTGGGAGGTGAGGAGAGCCTCTGCCCAGCCACCCATCTTCTGTTTGGGTGAGGAGCTCCTCTGCCCGGCCACCCATCGTCTGGGAGGTGAGGAGCGCCTCTGCCCGGCCATCCATTATCTGGGAAATGAGGGGCGCCTCTGCCCGGCCGCCCTGTCTGGGAGGTGAGGAGCGCCTCTGCCCGACCACCCTGTCAGGGAGGATGTGAGGAGCGCCTCTGCCCAGCCACCCATATTCTGGTGGGTGAGGGAGGCGCCTCTGCCCGGCCCGTTTGGGAAGTGAGGAGCGCCTCTGCCCGTCCACCCATCTTCTGGGAAATGAGTAGCGCCTCTGCCCGGCCACTCCATCGGCTGGGAGATGAGGAGGCGCCTCTGCCAGGCCACCCATCGTCTGGGAAGTGAGGAGCGCCTCTGCCCAGCCACCCATCGTCTGGGAGGTGAGGAGCGCCTCTGCCCGGCCACCCATGGAGTCTGGGGAGGTGAGGAGAGCCTCTGCCCGACCACCCATCTTCTGGGAGTTGATGAGACCCTCTGTGACCACCCATCATCTGGGATGTGAGGGAGGCCTCTGCCCGGCCATCCATCTTCTGGGAGGTGAGGAGGCGCCTCTGCCCGGCCACCCATCGTCTGGGAGGTGAGGAGGCGGCTCTGCTCAACCGCCACCTCTGGGAGGTGAGGAGCGCCTCTGCCCGAACACCCATCGTCTGGGAAGTGAGGAGGCGCCTCTGCCCGGCCACCCGTTGTCTTGGAGGTGAGGAGGCGCCTCTGCCCGGCCACCCATCTTCTGGGAAATGAGGAGAGCCTCTGCCCGGCCACCCATGCGTCTGGGAGGTGAGGAGCGCCTCTGCCCGGCCACCCATCGTCTGGGAAGTGAGCAGCGCCTCTGCCCGGACACCCATCGAGTCTGGGGAGGTGAGGGCGCCTCTGCCCGACCACCCATCTTCTGGGAAATGAGGAGCGCCTCTGCCCAGCCACCCACGTCTGGGAAGTGAGGAGCGCCTCTGCCCGACCACCCATCTTCTGTAAGGAGAAGAGTTCATCTGCCCGGCCACCAATTTTCTGGGAGGTGAGGAGCGCCTCTGCCCGGCCACCCTGTCAGGGAGGATGTGAGGAGCGCCTCTGCCCAGCCACCCATATCGTCTGGGAGGTGAGGAGCGCCTCTGCCCGGCTGCCCCGTTTGGGAAGTGAGGAGCGCCTCTGCCTGTCCACCCATCTTCTGGGAAATGAGTAGCGCCTCTGCCCGTCCACCCATCGTCTGGGAGGTGAGGAGCGCCTCTGAATGGCCACCCGTCGTCGGGGAAGTGAGGAGCGCCTCTGAACGACCACCCGTCCTCTGGGGGAGAGGAGCGCCCCTGCCCGGCAGCCCCGTCTGGAAGTCAGGGGGGCTCTGCCCGGGCGACCCGACTGGGAGGTGAGGATCGCCTCAGCCGAGCCACCCATCTTCTGGGAGTTGAGGAGACCCTCTGCGCGGCCACCCATCATCTGGGATGTGAGGAGCGCCTCTGCCCGGCCGTCCATCTTCTGTTAGGTGAGGAGCTCATCTGCCCGGCCACCCATTGTCTGGGAGGTGAGGAGCGCCTCTGCCCAGACGCCCATTGTCTGGGAGGTGAGGGCGCCTCTGCCCGACCACCCATGCGTCTGGGAGGTGAGGAGGCGCCTCTGCCCGGCAGCCCGTCTGGGAGGTGAGGAGGCGCCTCTGCCCGGCCACCCATTTTCTGGGAGGTGAGGGCGCCTCTGCCCAGACACCCAGCTTCTGGGATGTGAGGGAGCGCCTCTGCCCGTCCACCCGTCTTCTGTTAGGTGAGGAGCTCATCTGCCCGGCCACCCATGCGTCTGGGAGGTGAGGAGGCGCCTCTGCCAGGCCACCCATCGTCTGGGAGGTGAGGAGCGCCTCTGCCTGGACACCCATCGTCTGGGAGGTGAGGAGCGCCTCTGCCCGGACACCCATTGCCTGGGAGATGAGATAGCGCTTCTGCCCGGCCACACATCGAGTCTGGGAGGTGAGGCCTCTGCCCGACCACCCATGGAGTCTGGGAGGTGAGGCACTTTTGGCCGACCATCCTGTTTGTTTGGGGAGTGAGGAGCGCCTCTGCCTGGCCACCCATCGTCTGGGAGGCGAGGAGAGCCTCTGCCCGGCCGCCCTGTCAGGGAGGAAGTGAGGAGGGCCTCTGCCCGGCCACCCCTTCTGAGAGGAAGTTAGGAGGGCCTCTGCCCTGCCACCCCTTCTGGGAAGAAGTGAGGATCGCCTCTGCCCAGCCACCCATCGTCTAGGAGGTTAGTAGCGCCTCTGCCCGGCCACGCATCATCTGGGAAATGAGGGCGCCTCTGCCAGGCCACCCATGCGTCTGGGGAGGTGAGGAGATCCTCTTCCTGCCAACTCATCGGGGTGAGGAGAACCTCTACCGAACCATCGTCTGGGTAGTGAGGAGAGCCTCTGCCCGGCCGCCTTGTCTGGGAAGTGAGGAGCGCCTCTGCCTGGACACCCATCGTCTGGGAAATGAGGAGCGCCTCTCCCCGGCCCTCCATCATCTGAGGGGTGAGGAGCGCCTCTGCCCGGGCACCCATAGTCTGGGAGGTGAGGGAGCTCCTCTTACTTGACCACCAGCGTCTGGGATGTGAGGCGCCTCTGCCAGCCATCCATCTTCTGTTAGGTGAGGGAGCTCATGTGCCCAGCCACCCATTGTCTGGGGTGAGGGCGCCTCTGCCTGGACACCCATGGAGTCTGGGAGGTGAGGAGGCGCCTCCTCCAGGCGCCCGTCCTGAGTTTTGAGGGAGTGCCTCTGCCGGACACCCACCGTCTGGGAATTGAGAAGCTCCTCTGCTCGTCCGCCCCGTCTGTGACGTGAGGAGCTCCTCTGCCCGCCCACACGTCTTCTGGGAAATGAGGTGCGCCTCTGCCCAGCCATCCATCTTCTGTTAGGTGAGGAGCTCATGTGCCCAGCCACCCATTGTCTGGGGTGAGGGGCCTCTGCCCGGCCACACATCATCTTGGAGGTGAGGAGTCGCCTCTGCCCAGACACCCATCGTCTGGGGAGGTGAGGAGCGCCTCTGCCTGGCCACCCATCATCTGGGAAGTGAGGAGCGCCTCTGCCAGGCCACCCATGCGTCTGGGAGGTGAGTAGGCATTCTGCCCGGCCACACATCATCTGGGGTGAGGGGCCTCTGCCCCGGCCCTGTCGATCTGGGAAGTGAGGAGCGCCTTTGGCCGGCCATCCTGTTTGTTTGGGGAGTGAGGAGCGCCTCTGCCCGGCCACCCATCGTCTGGGAGGCGAGGAGAGCCTCTGCCCAGCCACCCATCGTCTGGGAGGTGAGGAGGCGCCTCTGCCCTGCCACCCCTTCTGGGAAGAAGTGAGGAGTGCCTCTGCCCAGCCACCCATCTTCTGCGAGGTTAGCAGCGCCTCTGCCTGGCCACCCATCATCTGGGAATTGAGGAGCACCACTGCACGGCCACCCATCGTCTGGGAGGTGAGGAGAGCCTCTTCCCGGCCACACGTCATCTGGGAAATGAGGAGAACCTCTACCCGCCCAGCCATCGTCTGGGTAGTGAGGACCGCCTCTGCCCGCGCACCCATCGTCTGGGAGGTGAGGAGCCCCTCTGCCCGGCCACCCATGGTCTGGGAGGTGAGGAGCACCTCTGCCCAGCCACCCATCGTCTGGGAGGTGAGGAGCGCCTCTGCTCGGCCACCCATTTTCTGGGACGTGAGGAGCGCCTCTGCCCGGCCACCCATCGTCAGGGAGGTGGGGAGCACCTCTGCCCGGCCACCCATCGTCTGGGAGGTGAGAAGCACCTCTGTCCGGCCACTCATCGTCTGGAGGTGAGGCGCCTCTGCCGGGAAAACGCGTCTGGGAAGTGAGGAGAGCTCCTGCCGGGCCGCCCCGTCTGGGAAGTCAGGAGAGCCTCTGCCGGGCCACCCATCGCCTGGCAAGTGAGGAGGGCCTCTGCCCGGCTGCCCCGTCTTGGAAGTGAGAATGGCCTCTGCCAGGCCACCCACCATCTGTGAATTGAGGAGCACCTCTGCCGTCCACCCATTGTCTGGGAGGTGAGGAGCGCCTCTGCCCAGCCACCCATCTTCTGTTAGGTGAGGAGCTCATCTGCCCGGCCACCCATTGTCTGGGAGGTGAGGAGCACCTCTGCCAGGGCGCCCCATCCTGGAAAAAGGGAGGAGCGCCTCTGCCAGGCTGCCCTGTCTGGGAGGTGAGGAGCGCCTATGCCCGGACACCCACCGTCTGGGAATTGAGAAGCTCCTCTGCCCGGCCGCCCCGACTGGGGTATGAGGAGCGCCTCTGCCCGCCCACACGTCGTCTGGGAAATGAGGAGCGCCTATGCCCAACCACCCATTGTCTTGGAAGTGAGGAGCGCCTCTGCCCGGCTGCCCCGTTGGGAAGTGAGGTGCCTCTGCCCGGCCACCCCGTTGGGAAGAAGTGAGGAGCGCCTCTGCCCGAGCACCCACCATCTGGGAAGTGGGGAGAGCCTCTGCCCGTCCACCCATTTTCTGGGAAGTGTGGAGCGCCTCTGCCCGTCCACCCATCATCTGAGAGGTGAGGAGCGCCTCTGAACGGCCACCCGTCTTCTAGGAGGTGAGGAGGCGCCTCTGCCCGACCACCCATCGTCTGGGAGGTGGGAGCACCTCTGCCAGGCCACCCATCGTCTGGGAAGTGAGGAGTGCCTCTGTCCGGCCACCCATCGTCTGGGAGGTGAGGAGCGCCTCGACCCTGCCGACCCGTCGTTTATGAAGTGAGGAGCCCCTCTCCCTGGCACCACGTCTGTGAGGAAGTGAGGAGTGCCTCTGCCCGGCCACCCATTATCTGGGAGGTGAGGCGCCTCTGCCAGGCCACCCATCGTCTGGGAAGTGAGGGAGTGCCTCTGCCCGGCCACCCGTTATCTGGGAAGTGAGGAGGCGCCTCTGCCCAGCCGCCCACCGTCTGGGAGTGAGGGCACCTCTGCCCGAGCACCCACCATCTGGGAGTGAGGAGAGCCTCTGCCCGTCCACCCATATTCTGGGAAGTGAGGTGCCTCTGTCCGACCACCCATGCGTCTGGGAGGTGAGGAGGCGCCTCTGCCCGACCATCCATGCGTCTGGGAGGTGAGGAGCGCCTCTGCCGGGCCACCCATCGTCTGGGAGGTGAGGAGTGAATCTGCCCGGCCACCCATCGTGTGGGAAGTGAGGAGCGCCTCTACCCTGCTGACCCGTCGTTTATGAAGTGAGGAGCCCCTCTCCCGGGCACCACGTCTGTGAGGAAATGAGGAGTGCCTCTGCCCGGCCACCCGTCTGGGAAGTGAGGGCGCCTCTGCCCGGCCACCCATCGTCTGGGAGTGAGGAGGGCCTCTGCCAGGCCACCCATCGTGTGGGAAGTGAGGGCGCCTCTGCCCGACGCCCGTCTGGGAAGAAGTGAAGAGTGCCTCGACACGGGTAGCCCCATCAGGGGGGTGGGAGTGCCTCTGCCCAGCCACCCAACGTCTGGGAGGTGAGGAGCACCTCTGCTTGACCACCAATCATCTGGGAAGTAAGGAGCACCTCTGCCAGGCCACCCATGGAGTCTGGGAGGTGAGGCCTCTGCCAGGCCACCCATGGAGTCTGGGAGGTGAGGAGCGCCTCTGCCCGGCCATCCATCGTCTGGGAGGTGAGGAGCGCCTCTGCCAGCCACCCCTTCTGGGAGGAAGTTAGCGGCATACTCTGCCTGCCACCCCTTCAGGGGAAGAGTGAGGGAGCACTTACTCTGCCCGACGCCCGTCTGGGAAGTGAGGCGCCTCTGCTGTTTCAACCCACTGACTGGGAGGTTCTGAGTGCTTACTCTGCTTTCGACTGAAATCTGTGGGAGAGCCTCTGCTCGACATGCTCGTCACAGGTGAGGCCTCTGCCCGACCATCCATCGTCTGGGTGGTGAGGCCTCTGCCCGACCATCCATGGGTCTGGGTGGTGAGGGGCCTCTGCCCAGCCACCCAGCGTCTGGGATGGGTGAGGCGCCTCTGCCGAGCCACCCAGCGTCTGGGATGTGAGGAGCGTCTCTGCCCGGCCATCCATCTTCTGTTAGGTGGGAGATCATCTGCCAGCCACCCATTGTCTGGGGGGGGAGGTGAGGAGCGCCTCTACCAGGCCACCCATCGTCTGGGAAGTGAGGCGCCTCTGCCAAGCAGCCCCATTTGGAAAGTGAGGAGCGCCTCTGCCCGGACACCCACGTCTGGGAGGTGAGGAGCGCCTCTGCCGGGCAAACATCTCTGGGAGGTGAGGAGCGAAGCTGCCCGGCCACCCATCGTGTGGGAAGTGAGGAGCGCCTCTGCCCTGCCGACCCGTCAGGGAGGAAGTGAGGAGCCCCTCTGCCCGACCTCCCGTGTGGGAAGAAGTGATTAGCGCCTCTGCCCGTCCGCACCATCTGGGAAGTGAGGAGGCCTCTGCCTGGCCACCCAACGTCTGGGAATTGAGGAGCGTGTCTGCCCGAACACCCACCATCTGGGAAGTGAGGAGAGCCTCTGCTGGCCACCCATGGAGTCTGGGAGGTGAGGGAGGCCTCTGCTGGCCACCCATGGAGTCAGTGAAATGAGGAGCACCTCTGCCCGGGCACCCATCGTGTGGGAAGTGAGGAGAGCCTCTACTCAGCCGCCCATCGTCTGGGAGGTGGGAGACCCCTCTGCCAACCATCCATCATCTGGGTGGTGAGGAGCGCCTCTACCAGGCCACCCATCGTCTGGGAGGTGAGGGGATCATCTGCCAGCCACCCATTGTCTGGGAGGTGAGGAGCGCCTCTGCCAGGGAGCCCCATCCTGGAAGAAGGGAGGAGCGCCTCTGCCAAGCAGCCCCATTTGGAAAGTGAGGAGCGCCTCTGCCCGGACACCCACCATCTGGGAATTGAGAAGCTCCTCTGCCGGGCCGACCCGACTGGGAAGTGAGGAGCGCCTCTACCAGGCCACCCATCGTCTGGGACGTGAGGAGCGCCTCTGTCCGTACCCATCGTCTGGGAGGTGAGGCCTCTGCCTGGCCATCCATCGTCTGGGATGTGAGGAGCCCCTCTACCCAGCTGACCCGTCATGGAGGAAGTGAGGAGCGCCTCTGCCCGGCCTCCCCGTGTGGGAAGAAGTGATTAGCGCCTCTGCCCGTCCGCACCATCTGGGAAGTGAGGAGCGCCTCTGCCTGGCCACCCAACGTCTGGGAAGTGAGGAGCGTGTCTGCCTGAACACCCACCATCTGGGAAGTGAGGAGAGACTCTGCCAGGCCACCCATCGTCTGGGAAATGAGGAGAGCCTCTGCCCAGCCATCCATCATCTGGGTGGTGAGGACCGCCTCTGCCCAGCCACACAGCGTCTGGGATGTGAAGAGCGTCTCTGTCCAGCCATCCATCTTCTGTTAGGTGAGGAGATCATCTGCCGGCCACCCATTGTCTGGGAGGTGAGGAGCGCCTCTGCCAGGGCGCCCCAATCCTGGAAGAAGGGAGGAGCGCCTCTGCCAGGCCGCCCGTCTGGAGGTGAGGAGCGCCTCTGCCCGGACACCCACCGTCTGGGCATTGAGAAGCTCCTCTGCCCGGCGCCCGTCTGGGACGTGAGGAGCACCTCTGCCCGGCCACCCATCGTCTGGGAAATGAGGAGCGCCTCTGCCCGGCCACACATCTTCTGTTTGGCGAGGAGTTCATCTGCCTGGCCACCCATTGTCTGGGAGGTGAGGGCGCCTCTGCCCGGCAGCCCCGTCTGGGAAGTGAGGAGCGCCTCTGCCCAGCCTCCCATCGTCTGGGAAATGAGGAGCGCCTCTGCCTGGCCACCCATGGGTCTGGGAAGTGAGGAGCTCCTCTGCCCGGCAACCCCTTCTGGGAAGTGAGGAGCGCCTCTGCCCGGCCCACCGTCTGGGACGTGAGGAGCACCTCTGCCTGGCCACTTATTGTCTGGTTGGTGAGAGGCGCCTCTGCCCGGCCACACATCTTCTGGGTGGTGAGGAGAGCCTCTGCACAACCACCGCACCTCTGGGAAGTGAGGTGCCTCTGCCCGACCACCCGTCGTCTGGGAGGTGAGGAGAGCCTCTGCCGGGCACCCATGGTCTGGGAGTGAGGCATACTCTGCCCGGCTGCCCGTCTGGGAGGTGAGGAGCTCCTCTGCCCGGCAGCCCCGTCTGGGAAGTGAGGAGCGCCTCGGCCGACCGAACCCTCGTCTGGGAAGTGAGGAGCGCCTCTGCCCGGCAGCCTTCTGGGGAAGTGAGGAGGCCTCTGCCCGGCCTTGATCCAGGAGAAAGAAGTGAGGAGCGCCTCTGCCTGGCCCCATCTGGGAATTGAGGAGACCCTCTGCCCCTCCACCCTTCGCTTGGGTGTTGTGGAGTGCCTCGGCCCGGCCGCCCTGTCTGGGAATAAGTGACGAGCGCCTCTGCCCCGGCCACCCCTTCTGGGAGGAAGTTAGGAGCGCCTCTGCCCTGCCACCCCGTTTGGGATGTGAGGAGCGCCTCTGGCCTGCCATCCATCGTCTGGGAATTGAGGAGCGCCTCTGCCCGGCCACCCATCGTCAGTGAAATGAGGAGCGCCTCTGCCTGGCCACTCGTCGTGTGTGAAGTGAGGAGAGCCTCTGCTCGGCCGCCCATCGTCTGGGAGGTGAGGAGCACCTCTGCCCCGCCATCCATCGTCTGGGTGGTGAGGCGCCTCTGCCTGGCCACCCATCATCTGGGAGGTGAGGAGCGCCTCTGCCCAGCCACACATCTTCTGTTTGGCGAGGAGTTCATCTGCCCGACCACCCATTGTCTGGGAGGTGAGGGGCGCCTCTGCCCCGCCATCCCGTCTGGGATGTGAGGAGCGTCCCTGCCCGGCCTCCCATCGTCTGGGAAGTGGGCATTGCCCCTGCCCCGCCATCCCATCTGGGAAGTGAGGAGCGCCTCTGCCCGGCCACCCAGTCCAGGAAGAAGTGAGGAGCGCCTCTGCCTGGCCACCCCATCTGGGAAGTGAGGAGGCGCCTCTGCCAGGCAGCCCCATCTGGGAGGTGAGGGCGCCTCTGCCTGGCCGCCCATCATCTGGGAGTGAGGAGCGCCTCTGCCCGGCCACCCATCGTCAGGGTTTTGAGTAGCGCCTCTGCCCTGCCACCCCTTCTGGGAAGTGAGGAGACGCCTCTGCCAGGCCGCCCCATCTGGGAGGTGAGGAAGCGCCTCTGCCCGGACACCCACCATCTGGGAAGTGAGGAGCGCCTCTGCCCAGCCACCCAACGTCTGTTTGGCGAGGAGTTCATCTGCCCGACCACCCATTGTCTGGGAGGTGAGGGGCGCCTCTGCCGGGCCACCCATCCTCAGGGAGGTTAGGAGGGCATCTGCCCGGCCGCCCATCATCTGGGAGATGAGAAGTGCCTCTGCCTGGCCACCCATCATCTGGGAAATGAGGAGGCGCCTCTGCCCGGCCGCCCATCTGGGAGGTGAGGCGCCTCTGCCGGCCCCACCCACCCATCTGGGAAGTGAGGTGCCTCTGCTCGTCCACCCGTCTGGGAAGTGAGGCGCCTCTGCCCGGCCATCCATCTTCTGGGATGTGAGGAGCGCCTCTGCCCGGCCGCCCCATCTGGGAGGAAGTGAGGAGCGCCTCTGCCCTGCCACCCCTTCTGGGAAGAGTGAGGAGCGCCTCTGCCCGGCCGCCCATCGTCTGGGAGGTGAGGAGCGCCTCTGCCCGGCCACCCGTCTGGGAGGAAGTGAGGAGGCGCCTCTGCCCGGCCACCCATCGTCTGGGAAATGAGGAGAGCACTCTGCCCGGCCACCCATCGTCTGGGAGGTGAGGAGCCTCTGCCCGACCACCCATCATCTGGGAGGTGAGGGAGGCGCCTCTGCCCAGCCACCCATCGTCTGGGAGGTGAGGAGTGCCTCTGCCCGACAACCCACCGTCTGGGAAGTGAGGAGAGCCTCTGCCTGTACACCCATTTTCTGGGAAGTGAGGAGCGACTCTGCCCGTCCACCCATCGTCAGGGAGGTGAGGAGCGTCTCTGAATGGCCACCTGTCTTCTAGGAGGTGAGGGCTCCTGCCCTGCAGCCCCGTCTGGGAAGTCAGGAGCGCCACTGCCCGGCCGCCCGTCTGGGAAGTGAGGCGCCTCTGCCCGGCCGCCCGTCTGGGAAGTGAGGACGCCTCTGCCCAGGCGCCCCATCTGGGAAGTGAGGTGCCTCTGCCCAGGCGCCCCATCTGGGAAGTGAGGAGTGCCTCTGCCCAGGCACCCATCGTCTGGGAGGTGAGGTGCACCTCTGCCCGGCCGCCCATCGTCTGGGAGGTGAGGAGCGCCTCTGCCCAGCCACCCATCATCTGGGAGGTGAGGGAGGCCTCTGCCCGGCCGCCACGTCTGGGAGGTGAGGAGAGCCTCTGCTCTGCCGCCACGTCTGGGAAGTGAGGAGTGCCTCTGCCCGGCCCTCACGTCTGGGAAGTGAGGAGCTCATCTGCCCGGGCACCCATACTCTGGGAATTGAGGAGCTCCTATTCCCGGTCACCCATCGTCAGGGAAAGGAGGAGCGCCTCTGCCCGGCCACCCACCATCTGGGAACTGAGGAGCGCCTCTGCCCGGCCACCCATCGTCTGGGAGGTGAGGAGCGCCTCTGCACGACCGCCACCTCTGGGAAGTGAGCGCCTGTGCCCGGCCGCCCTGTCTGCGAAGTGAGGAGCGCCTCGCCCGCCCACCCTCGTCTGGGAAATGAGGCGCCTCTGCGCCACCCATCTTCTGTTTGTTAGGTGAGGAGTTCATCTGCCCGGCCACCCATTGTCTGGGAGGTGAGGATCGCCTCTGCCCGGCCACCCATCGTCAGGGAGGTGAGGAGCGCCTCTGCTCGGCCGCCCCGTCAGGGAGGAAGTGAGGAAGGCCTCTGCCCGGCCGCCACGTCTGGGAAGTCAGGAGGCCTCTGCCCGGCCGCCCGTCTGGGAAGTGAGGAGGCCTCTGCCCAGCCGCCACGTCTGGGAAGTGAGGAGCACCTCTGCCCGGCCACCCATCGTCTGGGAGGTGAGGAGCGCCTCTGCCTGGCCACCCATCTTCTGGGAGGTGAGGTGCCTCTGCCCAGCCACCCATCATCTGGGAAGTGAGGAGCCTCTGCCTGGCCACCCATCTTCTGGGAGGTGAGGAGGCGCCTCTGCCAGCCACCCATCATCTGGGAAGTGAGGAGTGCCTCTGCCCGGCCACCCATCGTCTGGGAAGGGAGGAGCATTTCTGCCCGAACACCCACCATCTGGGAAGTGAGGAGAGACTCTGCCCGGCCACCCATTGTCGAGGAGACGAACGCCTCTGTCCGGCCGCCCAGTCTGGGAAGTGAGGGGCGCCTCTGCCCGGCCACCCACCATCTGGGAAGTGAGGAGGGCGCCTCTGCCCGGCTGCCCGTCTGGGAAGTGAGGGAGGCGCCTCTGCCCGTCCGCCCCGTCTGGGAAGTGAGGAGTGCCTCTGCCCGTCCCCATGTCTGGGAATGAGGAGCGCCTCTGCCCGGCCGCCCATCATCTGGGAGGTGAGGCGCCTCTGCCTGGCCCACCATCTGGGAAGTGAGGAGGCGCCTCTGCCGACCACCCACCGTCTGGGAGGTGAGGCGCCTCTGCCCGGCCCACCATCTGGGAGGTGAGGTGCACCTCTGCCCGGCCACCCATCTTCTGGGAGGTGAGGAGCGCCTCTGCACGACCGCCACATCTGGGAAGTGAGCGCTTCTGCCTGGCTGCCCGTCTGGGAAGTGAGGCGCCTCTGCCTGGCCATCCCATCTGGGAGTGAGGAGCGCCTCTGCCCGGCTGCCCCGTCTGGGAGGTAAGGAGTGCCTCCGCCTCTGCCCGGCCACCCATGTCTGGGAGGTGAGGAGGGCCTCTGCCCGACCACCCACCTTCTGGGAGGTGAGGAGGGCTTCTGCCCGGCCACCCATCGTCTGGGAGGTGAGGAGCGCCTCTGCCGGGCACCCATCTTCTGGGAGGTGAGGAGAGCCTCTGCCCGGCCATCCCATCTGGGAAGTGAGGAGCGCCTCTGCCCGGCCACCCCTCGTCTGGGAAGTGAGGAGGCGCCTCTGCCCAGGCATCCATCGTCTGGGAGGTGAGGGCCTCTGCCTGGCCACCCATCGTCTGGGAAATGAGGAGCACCTCAGCCTGCCCAACCATCATCTGGGTAGTGAGGAGAGCCTCTGCCCCCGCCATCCTGTCTGGGAAGTGAGGAACGCCTCTGCTCGACAACCCACCGTCTGGGAGGTGAGGATCGCCTCTGCTCGGCCCACCCATGTTCTGGGAGGTGAGGCGCCTCTGCCCGGCCACCCATGCGTCTGGGAGGTGAGGAGGCGCCTCTGCCTGGCCACCCATCGTCTGGGAAGTGAGGCGCCTCTGCCTGGCCACCCATGCGTCTGGGAGGTGAGGCGCCTCTGCCCGGCCATCCCATCTGGGAAGTGAGGCGCCTCTGTCCGGGCACCCATCTTCTGGGAGGTGAGGAGCGCCTCTGCCTTGCCGCCCAGTCTGGGAAGTGAGGAGCGCCTCTGCCCGGCCACCCACCTTCTGGGAAGTGAGGAGAGCCTCTGCCTGTCGACCCATCTTCTGGGAAGTGAGGAGTGACTCTGCCCGTCCACCCATCGTCAGGGAGGTGAGGAGCGCCTCTGAACGGCCACCCGTCTTCGGGAGGTGAGGAGCGCCTCTGCCCGGCCATCCCATCTGGGAAGAAGTGTGGAGCGCCTCTGCACAGCCGCCCCGTCTGGGAAGTGAGGAGCGCCTCTGCCCAGGCATCCATCGTCTGGGAAGTGAGGAGAGCCTCTGCCCGGCCACACATCGTCTGGGAGGTGAGGAGCGCCTCTGCCCGGCCACCCATGTTCTGGGAGGTGAGGGCGCCTCTGCCCGGCCACCCATAGTCTGGGAGGTGAGGAGCGCCTCTGCCCGGCCACCCATCGTCTGGGAAGTGAGGCGCCTCTGCCCGGCCACCCATCCATTGTCTGGGAGGTGAGTAGCGCCTCTGCCCGCCCGCCCCATCTGGGAGGAAGTGAGGAGCGCCTCTGCCTGGCCACCCATGGAGTCTGGGAAGTGAGGAGCGCCTATGCCCTGCAACCCGTCTGGGAAGTGAGGAGCACCTCTGCCCGGCCACCCATCGTCTGGGAGGTGAGGAGCGCCTCTGCCCGGCCGCCCCATCTGGGAGGAAGTGAGGAGCGCCTCTGCCCGGCCACCCATGTCTGGGAAATGAGGAGCGCCTCTGCTTGACAACCCACCGTCTGGGAGGTGAGGAGTGCCTCTGCCCGGCCACCCATCGTCTGGGAAGTGAGGGCGCCTCTGCCTGGCCACCCATCGTCTGGGAGGTGAGGAGCGCCTCTGCCCGACCACCCATCATCTGGGAGGTCGGGAGAGCCTCTGCCCGGCCACCCGTCTGGGAGGTGAGGCGCCTCTGCCCGGCCACCCATCATCTGGGAGGTGAGGAGCGCCTCTGCCCGACCACCCACCGTCTGGGAGTGAGGAGAGCCTCTGCCTGTCCACCCACGTCTGGGAGGTGAGGAGCGCCTCTGCCCGACCACCCACCGTCTGGGAGGTGGGGAGCTCCTCTGCCTGGCCCATCTTCTTTGAGGTGAGTTGCACCTCTGCCCCGGCCACCCGTCTGGGAAGTGAGGCGCCTCTGCCCGGCCACCCATGCGTCTGGGAGGTGGGGAGAGCCTCTGCCCGGCCACCCATGCGTCTGGGAGGTGAGGAGGCGCCTCTGCCCAGCCACCCACAGTCTGGGAAGTGAGGGCGCCTCTGCCCGGCCACCCATCATCTGGGAGGTGAGGAACCCTCTGCCCTTCCATCCATCTTCTGGGAAGTGAGGCGCCTCTGCCCGGCCATCCATCTTCTGGGAGGTGAGGAGCGCCTCAGCCTGGCCGCCCGTCTGGGAGGTGAGGAGAGCCTCTGCCCGACCACCCGTCTGGGAAATGAGGGAGTGCCTCTGCCCGGCAGCCCCATCTGGGAAGTGAGGGAGGCGCCTCTGCCCAGCCACCCATCGTCTGGGAGGTGAGGAGAGCCTCTGCCCAACCACCCATCTTCTGGGAGGTGGGGAGGCGCCTCTGCCCGGCCATCCATCTTCTGGGAGGTGAGGAGGCGCCTCTGCCCGGCCACCCATCTTCTGGGATGTGAGGAGCGCCTCTGCCCGCCCACCCGTCGTCTGGGAAATGAGGAGCGCCTCTGCCCGGCCACCCATCTTCTGTTAGGTGAGGAGAGCCTCTGCCCGGCCGCCCATCGTCTGGGAGGTGAGGAGAGCCTCTGCCCGGCCACCCATCGTCTGGGAGGTGAGGTGCACCTCTGCCCGGCTACCCCATTTGGGAAGTGGGGAGCGCCTCTGCCCGGCCAGCCATTGTCTGGGAAATGAGGAGCGCCTCTGCCCGGCCGCCCCGTCTGGGAAGTGAGGAGCGCCTCTGCCCGACAACACACCATCTGGGAGGTGAGGAGCGCCTCTGCTCGGCCGCCCATCATCTGGGAAGTGAGGGAGTGCCTCTGCCCGGCCACCCATGCGTCTGGGAGGTGGGGAGGCGCCTCTGCCCGGCCACCCATCATCTGGGAGGTGAGGGCGCCTCTGCCCGGCCACCCATTGTCTGGTTGGTGAGGTGCCTCTGCCCGGCCACCCGTTGTCTGGGAGGTGGGGAGGCCTCTGCCCGGCAGCCCGTCTGGGAAAGTGAGGAGGCCTCTGCCCGGCCGCCCGTCTGGGAGGTGAGGTGCACCTCTGCCCGGCCGCCCGTCTGGGAGGAAGTGAGGAGGGCCTATGCCCGGGCGATCCGTCCGGGAAGAAGTGAAGAGTGCCTCGGCCCGGTCGCCCCTTGTCTGGGAGGTGAGAAGCGCCTCTGCCTGGCCACCCATGTTTGGGAGGAGAGGAGCGCCTCTGCCCGGCCACCCATTGTCTGGGAGGTGAGGAGCGCCTCTGCGCCCAGCCACCCATTGTCTGGGAGCTGAGGAGTGCCTCTGCCCAGCCACCCATCTTCTGGGAAGTGAGGAGCACCTCTGCCCGGCCACCCATCGTCTGGGAGGTGAGGCCTCTGCCTGGCTGCCCGTTTGGGATGTGAGGCGCCTCTGCCCGGCCACCCATGGAGTCTGGGAGTGAGGCGCCTCTGCCCGGCCACCCATCGTCTGGGAGGTGAGGAGCACCTCTGCCTGGCCACCCAACGTCTGGGAGGTGAGGAGAGCCTCTGCCCGGCCACCCATCGTCTGGGAGGTGAGGCGCCTCTGCCTGGCCACCCATCTTCTGGGAAGTGAGGGCGCCTCTGCCCGGCCACCCACATTCTGGGAAGTGAGTAGCGCCTCTGTCCGGCCACCCATCTTCTGGGAAGTGAGGAGCGCCTCTGCCCGGCCACCCATCATCTGGGAAGTGAGGAGCGCCTCTGTCCGGGCAAACATATTCTGGGAGGTGAGGAGCGCCTCTGCCCGGCCACCCCGTCTGGGAGGTGAGGACCCCCCCCGGCCTGGACACCCATTCTCTGGGAAGTGAGGAGCGCCTCTGCCCGGCTGCCCCATCTGGGAGGAAGTGAGGAGCGCCTCTGCCCAGGCACCCATCGTCTGGGAGGTTAGGAGCGCCTCTGCACGGCCAACCATCATCTGGGAAATTTGGAGCACCACTGCAAGGCCACCCATCGTCTGGGTATTGAGGAGAGCCTCTGCCCGGCCGCCTCGTCTGGGAAGTAAGGAGCGCCTCTGCCTGGACACCCATCTTCTGAGGTGAGGCGCCTCTGCCCAGCCACCCATCATCTGGGAGGTGAGGAGCGCCTCTGCCCGGCCACACATCGTCTGGGAGGTGAGGAGAACCTCTGCCCGGCCACCCATCGTCTGGGAAGTGAGGAGCATCTCTGCCAGGCCACCCATTGTCTGGGAGGAAGTGAGGCGCCTCTGCCCAGCCACTCATCATCTGGTAGGATAGGAGCGCGTCTGCCCGGCCACCCATCGATTGTCTGGGAGGTGAGGAGCATCTCTGCCAGGCCACCCATTGTCTGGGAGGTGAGGAGAGCCTCTGCCCGGCCACCCTTTGTCTTGGAGTGAGGAGCGCCTCTGCTTGGCTGCCCCGTTTGGGAAGTGAGGAGTGCCTCTCACCGGCCACCCATCTTCTGGGAAATGAGGAGCGCCTCTGCCCGGCCGCCCTCGTCTGGGAAGTGAGGAGCACCTCTGCTCGACAACCCACTGTCTGGGAGGTAGGAGCGCCTCTGCTCGGCCACCCATCCCACCATCTGGGAGTGAGGAGCGCCTCTGCCTGGCCCACCGTCTGGGAGGTGAGGTGCACCTCTGCCTGACCACCCATTGTCTGGTTGGTGAGGCGCCTCTGCCCTGCCACCCATCGTCTGGGAGGTGAGGAGCGCCTCTGCCGGCCACCCATCATCTGGGAGGTGAGGGAGGCGCCTCTGCCCGGCCAGCCATCGTCTGGGAGGTGAGGAGGCGCCTCTGCCAGGACACCCACCGTCTGAGGTGAGAAGCTCCTCTGCCCGGCCACCCAGTCTCTGGGATGTGAGGAGCGCCTCTGCCCGGCCACCCATCGTCTGGGAGGTGAGGAGTGCCTATGCCCAGCCACCCATGCGTCCGGGAGGTGAGGAGGCGCCTCTGCCCGGCCACCCATGCGTCTGGGAGGTGAGGGCCTCTGCCCGACCACCCATTGTCTGGGAGGTGAGGGAGCGCCTCTGCCCGGCCACCCATCGTCTGGGAGGTGAGGCGCCACTGCCCGGCCAGCCATCGTCTGGGAAGTGAGGAGCACCACTGCAAGGCCACCCATCGTCTGAGAGGTGATGAGGCGCCTCTGCCCGGCCACCCATTTTCTGGGAGGTGAGGGCGCCTCTGCCCTGCCGACCTGTCATTTTAGGAAGTGAGGAGCGCCTCTGCCCGGCCACCCATTGTCTGGGAGGTGAGGAGAGCCTCTGCCCGACCACCCATCGTCTGGGAAAATGAGGAGCACCACTGCAAGGCCACCCATCGTCTGGGAGGTGAGTAGCGCTTCTGCCAGGGCGCCCCATTCTGGAAGAAGGGAGGAGCGCCTCCTCAAGGCCGCCCCGTCTGGGAGGTGAGGAGCGCCTCTGCCCGGACACCCACCGTCTGGGAATTGAGAAGCTCCTCTGCCCGGCTGCCCCTTTTGTGACGTGAGGAGCGCCTCTGCTCAACCACCCGTCTTCTGGGAAATGAGGAGCGCCTCGGCCCGACCACCAATCTTCTGTTAGGTGAGGAGTTCATCTGCCCGGCCACCCATTTTCTGGGATGTGAGGAGCGCCTCTGCCCGGCCACCCATCGTCAGGGACGTGAGGAGAGCCTCTGCCCGACCACCCATCGTCTGGGAGGTGAGGAGAGCCTCTGCCCAGCCACCCATCGTCTGGGATGTGGGGAGGCGCCTCTGCCCAGCCACCCAACTTCTGGGAAGTGAGGAGCGCCTCTGCCTGGCCACCCATGCGTCTGGGAGGTGGGGAGGCGCCTCTGCCCGGCCACCCATGCGTCTGGGAGGTGAGGAGAGCCTCTGCCCGACCACCCATCGTCTGGGAGGTGAGGGCGCCTATGCCCAGCCATTGTCTTGGAAGTGAGGAGCGCCTCTGCCCGGCTGCCCCATCTTGGAAGTGAGGAGGGCCTCTGCCCGGCCCCCCACCGTCTGGGAAGTGAGGAGCACCTCTGCCCGAGCACCCACCGTCTGGGAAGTGAGGCCTCTGCCCGGCCACCCATGCGTCTGGGAAGTGAGGAGGCGCCTCTGCCCGGCCACCCATTGTCTGGGAGGTGAGGAGCGCCTCTGCCCGGCCATCCATCGTCTGGGAAGTGAGGAGTGCCTCTGCCCGGCCATCCATCGTCTGGGAGTGAGGAGCGCCTCTGCCCGGCCACCCCGTTTGGGAAGTGAGGAGAGCCTCTGCCCAGCCACCCATCATCTGGGAAGTGAGGAGTGCCTCTGCCCGGCCACCCATCATCTGGGAAGTGAGGGAGGCGCCTCTGCCCAGCCACCCATTGTCTGGGAGGTGAGGAGCACCTCTGCCCGGCCACCCATCATCTGGGAAGTGAGGAGTGCCTCTGCCCGGCCACCCATTGTCTGGGAGGTGAGGAGGCGCCTCTGCCAGGCCACCCATCGTCTGGGAAGTGAGGAGGCCTCTGTCCGGCCACCCCACCCTTAGATCTGGGAGGTGAGGAGGCGCCTCTGCCCGGCCATCCATCGTCTGGGAGGTGAGGAGCGCCTCTGCCCTGCCGACCCATCATTTATGAAGTGAGGAGCCCCTGCCCAGCCACCCATTGTCTGGGGTGAGGCGCCTCTGCCCAGCCACCCATCGTCTGGGAAGTGAGGGCGCCTCTGCCCGGCCATCCATTGTCTGGGAGGTGAGCAGCGCCTCTACCAGGCCACCCATCGTCTGGGAAGTGAGGAGAGCCTCTGCCCGGCCACCCATGCGTCTGGGAAGTGAGGAGCGCCTCTGCCCTGCCACCCACATCTGGGAAGTGAGGAGAGACTCTGCCCGACCACCCATGCGTCTGGGAGTGAGGCGCCTCTGCCCGGCCACCCAGCGTCTGGGATGTGAGGAGCGTCTCTGTCCGGCCATCCGTCTTCTGTTAGGTGAGGAAATCATCTGCCGGCCACCCATTGTCTGGGAGGTGAGGAGCGCCTCTGCCAGGGCGCCCGTCTGGGAAGTGAGGAGCGCCTCTGACCGGCAGCCCCGTGTGGGAAGTGAGGAGAGCCTCTGCCCGGCCACCCATCGTCTGTTTGGTGAGGAGTTCATCTGCTCGGCCACCCATTGTCTGGGAGGTGAGGGGCGCCTCTGCCCAGCCACCAATCATCTGGGAGGTGAGGAGCGCCTCTGCCCGGCCACCCATCATCTGGGAGGTGAGGAGAGCCTCTGCCCGGCCACCAATCATCTGGGAGGTGAGGAGCGCCTCTGCCCGGCCACCCATCGTCTGGGAGGTGAGGAGCGCCTCTGCCAGGCCGCCCCGTCTGGGAAGTGAGGAGTGCCTCTGCCCGGCCACCCATGCGTCTGGGAGGTGAGGCCTCTGCCCGGCCACCCATCGTCTGGGAAGTGAGGCGCCTCTGCCTGGCCACCCATCGTCTGGGAGGTGAGGACTGCCTCTGCCCCCCACGCGTCGTCTGGGAAATGAGGAGCGCCTCTGCCCGGCCATCCGTCTTCTGTTAGGTGAGGAAATCATCTGCCGGCCACCCATTGTCTGGGAGGTGAGGAGTCTCGGGCAAACATATTCGGGAGGTGGCGGCGCAGCCCGCCATCCATCGCTCTGGGAAGTGATTGCCCACCCGCCAGAGTGTTATGAGTCCCACTGCCCCGCCTGGGAAGAAGCGTGAGCCGCACGCCTCTCTCCGCTCAAAATGAGGAGTGCCTCTGCTCTGGCGCCCGCTCTGGGGGCTGAAAGTGGAGAGGCCTCTGCCCGGGTCGCCTCGCCGAAGCTGCTGAGAGAGGAGCCTGCCCAGACACCCACTGCCTGAGGTTAGGTTTCTGCACGGGCCAACCATCGCCTGGGAAATTGAGCACCACTGTATGGCCACCCATCATCTGGGAGGTGAGGGAGCCTCTTCCCGCCACACATCATCTGGGAAATGAGGGGGCACCACCAACGCCCAAACTGTCTCTGGGGTGAGTAGAGCCTGCCCAGTGATGCCCCTGCCCGACCCCATCCCTCTGGGAAGTGAGAGCGCCTCTCCCCCCTGCCATCCTGTCTGGGACTGAGGAGCCTCAGCAGTCTCGGCCACACATCGCTTGGGAAGTGAGGAGCCTTTCCTGCCATCTTGTTTGGGAAGTGAGGAGCGCCTCTCCAGGCTCCAGCCACCCATCGCTGGGGAGGTGAGGAGCGCCTCTGTCCGGCCACCCATCGCCTGGGATGAGGATGCCTCCTGCCCTCGTGCCATCCATCTCTGCAGTTAGGGTGGAGGAGCCCATCTGCCCGGCCACCCGTTGTCTGAGGTGAGGGAGCCTGCCAGGGCTCCCCATTCTGAAGAAGGAGGAGCGCCCCCAAGGCCGCCCCATCTGTGATGCTGCAGGAGCAACTTCCTGCCCCGACCCACCGCTCAAGGCAATTGAGAAGCCCTCTGTCCCAGTCTGGGCCTCTGCCTGTGACTCTGAGTAGGCGCCTCTGCCCCTCTCACACGCCTTCTCTGGAATGAGGTGCCCCGGCCCCACCACCCATCTCTGTTGTAGGTGAGGAGTTCATCCGTCCGCCACCCATTTTCAGAGGAGCGCCTGCCCGCCACCCACCGTCATGCAAAGCAGGAGCCTGCCAGGCCACCCATCGCCTGGGAGGTGAGAGAGCTCTGCCCGCCGCCTTGTTTGGGAGGGAAGTTAGAGCGCCTCTGCCCAGCCACCTACAGGATAGAGCTGCCTGTCTGCCACCCATCGCCTGGGAGGTGGTGAGGGAGCCCTGCCCTGCCGCCCAGCTTGGGAAGTAAGGAGCGCCTCTGCCCGGCAACCCATCGTCTGGGAGGCGAGGAGCGCCTCTGCCCGGACGCCCCGTCTGGGTGGAAGAGGAGCGCCCTGTCCGGCCGCCTGTGGGAAGAAGAAGTGATTACGCGCCTCCTGTCCACCAATAATCGGCTCAAGAGGATGCCTGCCTGGCCAACCCAACCGCCTGGGAAGGAGGGAGCATTCCGTCCAACAATCCACCATCCTGGAAGTGGAGGAGAGACTCGTCCGACACCCTTTGTCTCATGGAAGTGAGGAGCCTGTCCATGCACCCATTTGGGAAGTGGAGTCAGCCTCCGTCCGCCAAAATTACTGTCTGGGAAACGAGTGAGCGCCCTCCGTCCGCCCCAGCCTGGGCCTGGGAAGTGAGGACGCCCTGCCCCGACAACACACCATCTGGAGGTGAGGATCGCCTCCACTGGCCGTCCCTGCTTGAGACGTGAGGCGCCTGTCCGGCCACCCATCGCCTGGGAGGAGGAGGCCTGCCCGGCCACCCATCCCTCAGTGAAATGAGGAGTCGCCTGTCTGGAAAAAAGTCCACTGGAAGTGAGGTAGCTTCCGTCGGCCGCCCCATCCAGAAGTGAGGGAACGTCTCCTGCTCCGGCCAGCCATCGCCTGGCAAGTGAGGGGAGGGCTCCTCGCCCGCCAAAACCACCAACTGAACCGAGGAGGCCTCCTGGCCCAATCGTCTGGGAGGAGGTGCCCGTCCGGCCAATCCACTGTCTGGCTGGTGAGGAGTGCCTCCGTCCTGGCCAACCCATCTGCCTGGGAGGTGAGGAGAGCCTGGCCAAATCCACTGTCTGGGAGGTGAGGAGCCTGTCCAGCCTCAAATCTACTCCACAGGTAGGGTTAGAGGCCCGCCCGCCACCCATCGCCTGGTAGGGAGTTAGAGTGCTGGCCCGTCCGGCCACCCATCTCTGGGAAGTGAGGGACGCCTCTGCACCCACCTAGCCACCTCTGGGAAGTGAGCCTCTTCCTGCCCGGTCACTCCGCCTGTGAAGTGGCGGAGGAGCCTCAGCCCTACCCCTGGCAATCAGCTGTCTGGGAAATGAGGGAGTGCCTCTGCTCGTCCACCCATCTCCGTTGTAGGTGAGAGCCCATCTCGTCCGCCACCCATTGTCTGGGGAGTTGAGGATCGCCTCTGCCCGCCACCCATCGCCAGAGGTGAGGGTTCTGCCTGCCACCCATCGTCTGGAGAATTGAGAGCTCTTCCCCGCCACCCGCCGTGTGGGAAGTGAGGAGAGCCTCTGTCAGCCCATCAGGGGAGGGGAAGAGGTCACCTCTGTCCCGCAACCCGCTGCCTAGGGAGGGAAGTGAGAGGCCCATGCCCGCCACAATGTCTGGGAAGATTTGAGGAATGCCTCCCACCCGCCGCCACGCCTGGGAAGAGGTGAGCCTCTGCTCTGCCGGGCCCCGTCCATATAAAGGAGGAGCCTGCCCTCGGGCTGCATCCGTCCGGGAAGAAGTGAAGAGTGCCTGCCCGTCAGCCTGCCTGGGAAGAAATGAGGCGCAGCCTCTGTCTGGTGCTCATCCGGGAAAAAAGTGAGGAGTGCTCTGGCGCAGCCACCCATCGTCATGGGAGGCAGGTGCTCTGCCTGGCCAACCATCGTTTGGGAGGAGAGGATGTCCCGCGCCCAGTCTGGGAAGAGAAGGCCTGGCTGCCACCGTCTGGAAAGTGAGAGAGCGCCCTGTCCGGCCAACACGTCTGGAAGTGAGGGAGTGCCTCTGTCTCGGGCAATCTACTGTCTGGGAGGTGAGAAGGCCTGCCTGGCCACCACTGCCTGGAAGTGAGGGATGCCTGCCCTGCAACCCCGCTTGGGATGAGGAGCCACTCCTGCCTGCCACCCATCATCTGCTGGGAGTGAGGAGCTCTGCCTGGCCACCCATCCTCAGTGAATGAGTGAGCGCCTCTGTCCGAAAAAACGCTGGCCTGGGAAGTGAGGGAGCGACTGCAAGGCCTCTACTCTGTGAAGTGAGGATCGCCTCTGTCCGCCAACACCCACTCCGCCTGCACGCGAGGGAGGCCCTCGCTCAGCCACCCACCATCTGGGAACTGAGGAGTCGCTTCTGCCTGGGCCCACCGTCTGGGAGGTGATGTGTGCCTCTGCCTGGCCAACCAATGTTTGGGAGGAGAGGGATGCCTGTCTGGGTCACCAGTTGGAAGTGAGGGGCGCCTGGCTTTCCCATTACCGCCTGGTAAGCAGTGAGCCTGCCCTGCCTCCCTCAAATGCCTGGGAAGGAGGAGCCTGTCTCGGGCACCTGCCTGGGAGATGGAAGCTCCTCTGCCTGGCCACCCATCTTCTCTGGGAAGTGAGGAGCTTATGCCCCTGCAACCCTGCCTGGGAAGTGAGGGAGGCTTGCCCTGTCAGCCCAGTTCTGGGAAGGAGGAGTCGCCCGTCCTCAAATCCAGACTGGGAGGTGAGGGAGGCTCTGTCCAGATCGCCCCGCCTGTTGGAAGTGGACGAGCTCCCGTCCATCACCTGCAGAAGAAGTGATTAGGCCTGCCCCTGGGTCCACAACGCCTGGGAAGTGAGGAGTGCCCCCTTGGCCCGGCCACCCAACCGCCTGGGAAGAGGAGCATCCCCGTCCCAACACCCAACCATCCTGGAAGCTTGAGGAGACCCTGTCCGGCCACCCTCTGTCTCTGCAGAACCTAGGAGCCTGCCTGGCCGCCCGCTTGGGAAGTGAGGCCACCTGCCGGGCCACCCACTCATTTGGGGAAATGAGGGAGCCCTGCCCGTCCGGGGCCTGTCTGGGAAGTGAGGAGCCTGCCCTGACAACCCACCGCCTGGGATGTGAGGATCTCTGATCGCCTGGGGATGTGAGACAACGCCACCCACTGCCTGGGAGTGAGGGATACCTGTCCGGCCACCCATCCTCAGTGAATGAGGAGCACCCCTGTCTGAAAAAACTGTCTGGGAAGTGAGGGATAATCCCGTCCGGTCACTCGCCTGTGAAGTGAGGGGAGCAACCTCTGCCCACAATCACCTGGCAAGTGAGGAGGGCCCCTGCCCGCCACCCACCATCTGCTGGGGAACTGAGGAGCCTGCCTGGCCCACCGCCTGGAGGTGAGGAGCGCCCTCGCCCCGCCACCCAACGTCTGGGAGGTGAGGAGAGCCTCCTGCCGGGCCACCCATCATCGGGAGGTGTGAGGAGCCTCACCACCCATCACTGGAGGTGAGTAGCCTGCCCAGCCAAATCTACTGTCTGGTAGGTTGGGAGTCACCCGTCTCGCCAACCCATCTGCCTGGGAGGTGAGAGGAGCCTCCTGCACGACTCCTGGAAGGAGCTCTGGGTCCGTGGTCACTGCCTGGAAGTGAGAGCACCCCTGCCCGGCCATCCCATCTGGGAAGGGAGAGCGCCTCTGTCTGCCGCCCTGTCTGGGGATGTGAGATCTCCTCCACTGGCCGCCCATCTGGGAATTGGAGGGAGCCTCTGCCCGTCCACCCTTCACTGGGTGCTGTGGGAGCGCCTCCCCTGCCCCGCTGCCCCATCTGGGAGGAAGTGAGACTGCCCCGCCCGCTCAAAAGAAGTGACCAGCCTCTGCCCGCCTCCTCCCTCCCCTGCCTCGGATTTGAGGAGGGCCTCCTGCCCGCCACCCACATTCTGGAAGTGAGGAGCGCTCCTGCCCCGGACCACCCACCTGCCTGGGAAGGTGGATGCCTCTGTCCGACCACCCACCTTCTGGGAAGCTTGAGGAGAGCCTCCTGCCTGTCCACCCATCTTCTGGGAAGTGAGGAGCGACTCCTGCCCTGCCCACCCATAGGAGGTTAGAGCCGCCCTGAACGGCCACCGCTCTAGGAGGTGAGCCTGTCCGCAGCCCTCCCCACCTGGGAAGTCAGGAGCCTGCCCGGCCTGACCGACTGTAGAAGTGAGGAGCCTGTCCACCAATCTTGGGAAGTGAGGAGCCTGTCCCGCCACCCCATCTGGGAAGGCGTGAGGGAGCCGTCCTGCAATTCCATCATCTGGAGGTGAGGAGAGGCCTGCCCGGGCCATCCATCTCTGGGATGTGAGGAGCACCTCTGCCCGGCCATCCACTGTCTGGGAGGTGAGGGGAGCACCCTGTCTCGGCAAACATATCTCCGGAGGTAGGAGCGAAAGGCCCGGCCACACACTGGTGGGAAGAGGGAGCCTGCCCCGCCCACCCCACAGGGGAGGAAGTGGAGGAGCTCCCCACTGCCCGGGAACCCCTGTCTGTGAGGAAGGGAGGGAGGGCCTCCTGCCCGCCAACCTGCCTGGGTATGTGGAGCCTGCACTGCCGCCTGGGTCAGAAGAGGAGCACCTCTGTTCCCAGGCCCCGCCTGGGAAGAAGTGAAGAGTGCTCACCGGGTCGCCCTGGTCGGAAGAAGAGAGAGCCGCCTGCCCAGGCACCCATCACTGGGAGGTTAGGGAGCGCCTCTGCACCAACCATCATCTGCTGGGAAATTTGGAGCACCACTGCAAGGCCACCCATCGTTCAGAGGTGAGGAGAGCCCTTCCTGGCCACACATCGCCTGGGAAATGAGGGACACCTCCCGCCCAACCATCTGCCTTGGCATTGATGGGAGACCTCCCGTCCTGGGTCAGCCTGGCCTGGAAGCAAGGAGCCTGCCCGGACACCCATTCCCTGGGAAGTGAGTAGGCGCCCTCCCGCCATCCCGTCTGGGACTGAGGAGTGCCTGTGCCCCGCCACACATCGCTTGGGATGTGAGGAGCCTTGCCCGCCATCCCTGGGAAGCAGTGGGCCCCTGCCCTGCCACCCATCGCCTGGGAGAGAGAGGAGAGCCTCTGCCCGCCATCCATCATCATCATCTGAGGTGAGATGCCTCTGCCCGGCAACCCATCGCCTGGGAGGTGAGGAGCCCACCGGGCCAACGATCGCCTGGGAGGTGAGGAGCCTGCCCAGCCACCCATCGCCTGGGGAGCTGAGGAGGCCTGTCTCGGCCACCCATCTGGGATGCAGGGAGCCTGTCCGGCCATCCATCTCTGTTAAGTGAGTGCTCCATCCGCCCGGCCACCCATTGTCTGGGATGTGAGGAGCGACTCCGCCAGGGGCGCCCTCCTGAAGAAGGAGGTTTTCCTCCCAAGGCCTCCATCTGGGATGTGCGAGGAGCACCTCCCTGTCTCGGACACCCACCGCCTGGGAATTGAGAAGCCCCTGCCCGCCCCTGGCCTGTGACCTCCTGAGAAAGCCACCTGCCCGCCCACACGTCTTCTGAAATGAGGTGCTACCGCCCAACCAATCTACTCCTGTTAGGTGAGGAGTTCATCTGCCCGGCCACCCATTTTGTGGGAGGTGAGAGCCGCCCGCCACACATCGCCAGGGAGGTGGAGGAGCATTCTGCCAGCCACCCATTGTCTGGGAGGCGAGGAGAGCCTCTGCCCGGCCGCCTGGCTGGGAGAGGGAAGTGAGAGCCCTGCCCAGCTACCGCCATCATCTGAGCGCCTGTCTCGGCCACCCACCCATCGCCTGCTGGGAGGTGAGGGAGCGCCCACTGCCCGGCTCACCGCCTGGGAAGTGAGGAGCGCCCTGACTGGCCAAATTCAAATGCCCCAGAAGTGAGATGCCTCTGCCCGACCACCCACCTCTGGGAAAGGGAGGAGAGCCTCTGCCCGGGCAACCCATTGTCTGGGAGGTGAGAAGCGCCTCTGGCCACCCATCGCCTGGGAAGGGAGGAGCTCTCTCAAACCTTCGGCCTGGGAAGTGAGGAGCCTGCCCTGCCCAGTCTGGGAAGTGAGGAGCCTGCCCGCCACCCATCTGCCTGGGAGGTGAGAGGAGCCTGCCCGGACGCGACCAGGGTGGAAGTGAGACGAGCGCCTCTGCCCGGCTGCCCCTTTGGGAAGAAGTGATTACGCTTGCCCGGGCCCACACCGCCTGGAGAAGTGAGCTCTGCCTGCCACCCAACGCCTGGGAAGGGAGGGAGACGTCCAACACCCACAATCTGGGAAGGGAGGAGAGACTCTGCCCGCCACCCTTTGCCTTGAAGTGAGGAGCCTGCTTGCTGCCCCTGCTTGGGGTAAGTGTGAGGAGTGCCTCTCACCGGCCACCCATCTTCTGGGAAATGAGGAGCCGTCCGCCGCCTGTCTGGGAAGTGAGGGAGCACCTCTGCTCGACAACCCACTGTCTGGGAGGTAAGGATCGCCTCCGTCACCTGCTTGGGATGTGGAGAGAGCTTCTGCCCGGCCACCCATCATCTGGGAGATGAGGGATGCCTGCCCGCCACCCATCCCTCATAGGAAACAGGAGCCGCCTCCGTCCGGAAATGCCTGGCGGAGAGGGAGCGCTTCTGTAAGGCCCATCTGTGGATGTGAGGGATGCCTGTCTGGCCACAACACTGGCAGAGGGAGGGCCTCTGCCCGCCACACTCACCATCTCTGGGAACTGAGGAGCTCCTGCCTGGCTCCACCGCCTGGGAGGTGAGGCACCCCGTCCGCCACCCTACTGTCTGCTGGTGCAGAGCGCCTGCCCCTGCCAAATCTACCGCCTGGGAGGTGTGAGGGAGGCTCTCCCCGTCGCCACCCATCATCTGGGAGTTGAGGAGCACCGTCCCAGCCACCCATCATCTGAGAGGTGAGGGAGCCGCTCTCTGCTGGAGCCTCACCCACTGCCCAGGTTAGGGAGATGCCCGTCTGCCACCCATCGCCTGGGAGGTGAGGAGCCTGCCCGACACCACCGCTCTGGGAATCACCAGAAGCTCCTCCTTGTCCCGGCCGCCTGCCTGGGGTATGAGGAGCCGCCCTCTGCCCCGCACACACGCTGTCTGTAAAATGAGGAGCGCCCATGGGTCGCGCACCCATCTCTGTTAAGTGAGGGGAGTTGATCCTCTCGTCCCGCCACCCATTGTCTTTGGGAGAGGTGAGGGAGCGCCTCTGTCCCACACCCATCTGCCCAGACGTGAGGGTCGCCTCCGTCCGCCAGCCACATCATCATCTGGGAGGTGAGGAGCCTCCCACCCGCCACCCATCGCCTGATTTGAGGGAGCCTGTCTGCACATCCATCTCTGTTAGTGAGGAGCCCATCCATGCCACCCATTGTCTGGGAGGTGAGGAGAGCCCCCTGCCAGGCGCCCCATTCTGGAAGAAGGGAGGCTGCCTCCTCAAGGCCCCGCCTGGGAGGGATGCTTCACCCGGACACCCACCGCCTGGGAACTGAGAAGCTCCTCCTGCCCCGGCAAGGCTACCTCCCCTTGGGACTTGAGGATGCCTCTGCTCACCCAATCTCCTTCAGGGAAATGGAGGAGCCCGCCCTGACCACCAATCTCTGTTAGGTGAGGAGGCCCATCTGCCTGGCCACCCATTTTCTGGGATGAGGAGCTGCCTCTCTGGGTCTGGCCAGCCATCGTCTGAGGGAGGGAGGGTTTCTGCCCGGCCATCCTGCCTGGGATGAGAGGTCCTGCCCGCCATACATCATCCGGGCGCAGGTGAGGAGCCGCCTGCCCGGGCAAACATTCAGGGAGGTGAGGTTTGGCTGCCCGCCACCCATCGTGCGGGAAGTGAGGAGCCTGCCCCGCCGACCCTGTCATTTAGGAAGTGAGGAGCCCTCTGCCCGGGCACCCTGCCTGTGAGGGAATGAGGAGGGCCTCCTGTCTCTCGCCACCCCGCCTGGAAGATGTGAAGAGGCTCTCTATGCCCAGCCTGCCTGGGAAGTGAGAGCCTCTGTCTCGCCAGTCCCAGAGACATAAGTGAGGAGCGCCTCTGCCCGGCGCCTGGCCCGGGAGGAATAGTACCGTTCGCCGCCCCAACTGGGAAGAAGAGAGGGGAATGCTCTGCCCAGCCACCCATCGCCTGGGATAGGGAGCCCTGCCCGCCACCAATTATCTAAAAAATGAGGAGCACCACTGCAAGGCCACCCATCGTCTGGGAGGGTGAGTAGCTTTCTGCCCCGGCCACACATCATCTTGGAATTGGGAGCGCCTGTGCCCGGGTTACCATCATCTGAGAAGTGAGGAGCCTGTCTGCCATCCATCTTCTGTTGGGGTGAGGGAGTCATCTGCCCGGCCACCCATTGTCTGGGATGTGAGGAGCGACTCTGCCAGGGCGCCCCATTCTGGAAGAAGGGAGGAGGCCTCCCTCAAGGCCAACCTTCCATCTGGGAGGTGAGTGAGCCCCTGCCCGGACACCCACCGCCTGGGAATTGAGAAGCTCCTCTGCCCGGCTGCCCCTTTTTGTGGACGCAGAGGAGCCTGCTCAACCAATCTGCCTTCTCTGGAAATGAGGAGCCGCCTGACCACCAATCTTCTGTTAGGTGAGGGAGTCTGATCTGCCCTGCCACCCATTTTCTGGGATGTGAGGAGCGCCTCTGCCCGGCCACCCATCGTCAGGGACGTGGGGAGCACCTCTGCCCGGCCACCCATTTTCTGGGAGGTGAGAAGCACCTCTGCCTGGCCACCAATCATCTCGGGAGGTAACGTGAGGGAGCTGACTCTCACACCCATCGTCAGGGAAGTGATCAAAGCACCTCTGTCCAAGCCACCCACCATTTGTTATTAGGCGAGAGTGAGAGCCTGCCCCGTCAGCCTGGGCCACAGGGGAGGAAGTGAGGAGCGCCTCTGCCCGACCACCCACCTTCTCGGAAGTGAGGAGAGCCTCTGCCCGGCCACCCAACTTCTGGGAAATGAGGAGAGCCTCTGCCCGGCCCAACAAATCTACTGTCTGGAAGTGAAGAGGGCTCCCTGCCCCGCCCCATTTGGGAAGTGAGAGCCTGCCTCGGGCCACCCATTTTCTGGGAAATGAGTGGCCGCCTGCCCCACCACCGTCTGGGAAGTGAGGAGCGCCTCCTGCCGGGAAAAAACGCCTGGGAGTGCGAGGAGAGCCCGTCGGGCCGCCCCGGCCTGGGAAGTCAGGAGAGCCTCTGCCGGGCCACCACCGCCTGGCAATGAGGGAGGGCTCTGCCCCGCCACCTCTGTCGCGGGGCGAGACGGCTCCTGCCAGGCCACCCACCATCTGTGAATTGAGGAGCTCCTCTGCCCGTCCAACCACCGTCTGGGAGCTGAGGAGCGCCTCCTGAACGCCAAACGCCTGCCCGGGAGGCAGGGAGCCTGAACGCCACCTGTCGCCTAGGAGTTGAGGAGCCCCGCAGCCCTGGTGCCTGGAAAGTCAGGAACTGGCTCTGCCCCGGCCTGTCTACTGGGGAGGTGAGACCTGCCCTGCCCAGCCACCCATTTCCTCCTGGGAGCCGGGAGGGAGACCCCTCTGCCCCGCCAAATCTACCTGCCTGGGATGTGAGGAGCCACCGCCCACACGCCATCTGGGAAATGAGGAGCCATGGAGCTGTCCAATTCATCTCTGTTAGTGAGGAGCTGACCTGTCTGGCCAATCTACTGTCTGGGAGGTGAGGACGCCTCTGCCCTCCCAACCCATCTCTGGGAGGCAGGAGGATTTCGCCAGACCCTCTCACCCACTGGGAGTGAGGAGCGCTCCAGCCAGGCCACCCATCTGCCTGGGAAGTGAGGAAGCCCCCGCCTGGCCAACCCAACTCTGGGAAGTGAGTGAGCCTCCTGCCCGACCAACACCCACCTTCTGGGAAGTGAAGAGAGCCTCTGCCCAGCCACCCAACTTGGGAAGTGAGGGAGAGCCTCCTGCCCGCCACCCATTGTCTTGGGAAGTGAGGGGAGCTCTGCCCAGCTGCCCCTGCTTTGGGGAAGTGAGGAGCGCCCCTGCCCGGCCACCAATCATCTGGGAAATGAGGAGCCTGCCGGGCCACCCGCCGCCTGGGAAGTGAGATGCCGCCCGAAAACCTGGCCTGAAGGTGGAGTTGGCTTCTTCCCGGTCGCCCGGCCTGGGAAGTCAGGAGCCTGTCGGCCACCCACCGCCTGGCAAGTGAGAGGAGGGCCTGCCCGCCTCCCATCTGGAGGAGGCTGAGTGAGGCCTTCCCGTCCGGCCCCACCCTGGTCCGCTGGGAAGCTGAGTGGAGCAACCCGTCCTGGTGCTAACCAATCACCCAAACGTCTGGGAAGTGAGGAGAGCCCCGCCCTGTCCAACCACATTCCTGGGAAGGAGAGCCTCTGCCCGTCCATCGTCGGGGAGGCAGTGAGGAGCCTGGAACGGCCACCTGTCTAGGTGAGGAGCCTGTCCGCAAACCTCCGCCTGGGAATCTCGGAGCCTGCCTGGGTCAACTGACTGGGAAGTGAGGAGCCTGCCAGACCCACCCACTGGAAGTGAGGACGCCTGCCAGGCCACACATCACCGCCTGGGAAGTGAGGAGGGCTCTGTCCCGCCACCCATCGGCCTGAGGTGGAGGAGCCTCCCGTCCGGCCATCCATCGCCTGGGAAGTGAGGAGCCTTCCTGCCCGCCATCCATCGCTCAGGTGAGGAGCGCTTCCTGTCTGCCATCATCCATCGCCTGATGCAGGATGCCTGCCCGCCATCCACCTGCCTGGATGAGGAGCCTCCTGCCCGCCATCCATCGCCTGGGAGGCACGAGGAGCCTGCCCCGGCAAACATCTACAGGAAGGTGAGGAGCCGAAGCTGCCCAACCACCCATCATGTGGGAAGCGAGGAGCACCTCACCCCAAGCCGACCCATCATTTATGAAGTGAGGAATTCTCCCCGGCACCGCATTCGAGGAAGTGAGGCGCTCTCGCCCGGCCACACCCTGCTGGGAAGAGGTGAGGAGTAGCCATGTCTCGCTGCCCCTGGGAAGTGAGGGAGGCTACTGCCCGCCACTGGCCCCAGATATAAGTGGGAGGGAGCTCTGCCCGGGCACCCTGTGGACAGGAAGAAGTGAAGAGGCCTGCCTTCCACCAAAGAAGTGAGGGAGTGCAGTTTTGCTCAGCCAAATTGCTGTTCAGAGGTGGCAGAGTTTTGCCCGCCACCACCATCTGGGGAAATGAGGAGCACCACTGCACGGCCACACATCGTCTGGGAGGTGGTGAGAGCCTTCCCGGCCACAGTCTGGGAAATGAGAAGAACCTCTGCCCCACCCAACCATCGCCTTGGGGAGCTCTCGGCCCAGTCGCTGGGAAGTGAGGGAGCACCTCTGCCCAGACACCCACCTGCCTGGGAAGTGAGGAGCCGCCTCTCCCCGGCCATTCCTGTCTGGGAATTGAGGAGCGCCTGTGCCCCAGCCACCCACCGCTTGGGGAGAAGTGAGAGCTGCCCTGTCTCGCCATCCCGTTTGGGAAGTGAGAGCCGCCCTCTGTCCTGGCAACCCGCCTGGAAGTGAGGAGCTCTTTGCACGCTAACCCAGTCTGGCAAGTGGAGGAGTCGCCTCATGCACTCCGGCCACATATTGCCTGCCTGAGGTGTGAAGAGCCTCTGTCTGCATGTCCCTGCCTGGAAGTGAGGAGATGCGCCCTGCCCGGCCGCCCCCGTGTGGGAAGAAAGGATTAGCGCCTCTGTCTGTCGGGCACCTCCTGGGAAGGAGGAGAGCCTCCGCCCGGCCAAATCTAACATCTGGAAAGTGAGGAGTCTCACCTGAACACCCACCATCCCGAAAGTGAGGAGAGAGAATCCGCCCGGCCACCCACTACCCGGGGAAATGAGGAGAGGCCCCTGCTCCCGCCGCCATCATCTGAAGGGTGAGGAACGCCTGCCCAGCCACTGGGTCAGGCCTGGGTGGTGAGGAGCGCTCTGCCCGCCTGCACCCGCCTGACTGGGAGGTGAGGAGTGCCTCTGCCCGGGCACCCACCTGGGAGAGGTGAGGGAGCTTTCAAAACAGCCACCCATCTGCCTGGGAGGTGGAGAGCGCTTCTGCCCGGCCACCCAGCTGCCTGGGATGTGAGGGAGCTCTGTCCGGCCATCCCGCCTCTCTGTTAGGTGAGGAAATCATCTGCCGGCCACCCATTGTCTGGAGGTGAGAGCCTGCCAGGGCGCCTCCATCGTGGAAGAAGGTAGAGCCTGCCAGGCCGCCTCGGCCCGGGAAGAGGGACCCCTGCCCTCGACACCACAGTCTGGGAGAACTGAGAAGCTCCTCCTGCCTGACAGCCCCGCCTTCCGGGACGGAGGATGCCCGCCACCCATCGCCTGCTGGGAAATGAGGAGCGCCTCTGCCCGCCACACATCTTCTGGTTAGCAGGAGGAGTTCATCTGCTCGCCACCCATTGTTCTGGGAGGTGAGGGCCAAGCCAGGCCACCCATCTGGGAGGTTAGAGCACATCTGTCCCGCCACCCATCGTCAGGAGATGACAGCGCCCTGCCTCGGCCAAATTCATCGTCTGGGAAATGAGGAGCCTGGCCACCCATCGCCTGGGAAGTGAGGAGCCTGCCCGGGCAACCTCGGCCTGGGAAGTGGGAGGGAGCGCTCGCCCGGCCATGGCATTCACAGTAGGGTGAGGGAGCCTACCTCGGACGCACTGCCTGAAGTTGTGGGAGTGCTCTCTGCCCGGGCTGCCCTGTGGGAAGTGAGAACGGTTCCTCCTAAAACCCATAACACCATCTGGGAAGTGAGAGACCTGTCTGCAGCCACCCATCTGCCTGAAGGAGGAGCCTCCGTCCGGAAAACGCCGCCTGTAGGGAGGAGTCGCCTGTCCTGGGCTCGGGGAAGTGAGTGATGCCTCCGTCCGCCAACCACCCGCTGGCAAGTGAGGAGGGCTCCCGTCCGGCCACCCACCCTCATCTGGGAAGTGAGGAGCCTCCTCGTCCGGCCCACCGCCCGGGAGTGCGTGAGAGAAGCACCCCGTCTCGGCCACCTTGCTGTCTGAGCTGGTGAGAGGCTCTGTCTCGCCGCACCCACTGCCTGGGATGGTGAGGAGAGCCGTCCGCCACCCAACATCTGGGAGGTGAGCTTCTGCCCAGCCACCAATCATCTGGGAGGTAGAGAGTGCCTCCTGCCCAGCCACCCATCGCCTGGTAGGTTAGAGGCTCTGGTTCCGCCACCCATCATCTGGAAGGTGAGGAGCCTCAAAACCCACCACTTCTGGAAGGAGGAGCCTGCCCAGCCTGGCCTGGGAAGTGAGGAGCCCCTGTCACCCTGTCTGGGAAGTGAGGAACGCCTCCGTCCGGCCATCCAATCTGGGAAGTGATGAGCTGTCTCGCCGTCTCGTCTGGATGTGAGGAGGTTCCCCGTCTGCACATCCACCGTCGGGAGGAGGAGCGCCTCTGCCAGGAAACCCACCCATCTAGGAAGTGAGGGAGTGACTCTGCCCGAACACCTAACGTCTGGGATGTGAGGAGAGCCTCTGCCCGGGCACCCATTGTCTGGGAAGTGAGGAACGCCTCTGCCCGGCTGCCCCGTTTGGGAAGTGAGAAGGAGTTCTGCTCGGCAACCCATCGTCCGGGGAAATGAGGAGCTCTGCCTGGCCAATCACCCATCGTCTGGGAAGGAGGAGCACTTCCCGTCCGGCAACCTGCCTGGGAAGTGAGGTTTTTCCTCCCGGTCTCGGACCACACGCCTGCCTGGGAGGTGAGGAGCCTGCCCGCCGCCTCGCCTGGGAAGTGAGGACCCACCCTGCTCGGCCACCCACCGCCTGGGAAGTGAGGAGGCTCTGCCCCCCATCCGTCTGGGATGTGAGGATGCCTCCTGCCCAGCCACCTCTAGACTGCCTGGGAGGTGAGGAGCTCCTCCTGCACGTCCACTGGCCTGGGAAGTGTGTGGAGCCCCGACAAACCCACCGTCTCTGCAGGCAGGTGAGAGGCCTCTGCCGGGCCACCCCTGCTTTGATGAGAGCCCCTCTGCCCGGCCACCCATCTGGGAATTGATGAGCGGCCTCTGGCCCACAACCCATTGTTCACAGGGGAGGGTGAGGGAGCCCCACCTGCCACCCATCGTCAGGGAGGTGAGGAGGCTGCCTCCGCCAGCCTCCCACCATCTGGGAAGTGAGGAGGCCGCCCAAACACCCAACGTCTGGGATGTGAGGAGAGCCTCTGCCCGGGCAAGCACCCATCACCTGGGGAAGTGAGAGCCTGCCCCGCTGTCTCTTTGGAAGTCAAATGGGGAAGAAGCTCCCTGCCCGGCCACCCGTCGTCTGGGAAAAAAGAGCGCCTCTGCCTGGCCAACCCACGCTGGGAAGTGGCTGTGCAACCATCTGGGAAGTGAGGGAGCGCTCTGCCCTGCCTAGTCTAAAGCAGGAGCTCCCTCTCGTCTGGCCACCATCGCTCAGGACGTGAGGGAGCTCTGCCTGATCACTGTGGGAAGAAGTGATCAGCGCCTGTCTGGCCCGCACCACCCTTGGGAAGTGAGGATGACCGCCTGGCCACCCAATCCGCCTGGGAAGTGAGGAGGCCGCCTGTCCGCCACCCTGCCTTTAGAAGTGAGGGATCGCCTGGCCCGGCCACCCCCTGCCTGGGATGCTGTGAGGAGCCCATGCCCGCCATCCATCTCTGTTAGGGTGAGAGCCCATTCCCGCCACCCATTTGGAGGTGAGAGCGCCTTGCCAGGGCTTCCATCCTGAAGGGCAGGTGCCTCTGCCAGGCCACCCCGGCCTGAGGTGAGAAAGCGCCCTGCCCTGACACCCACCATCTGGGAAATTGAGAATCTCCCCCTGCCCCGTCGCCTGCTCTAGGACGGATGAGCCTCTGCCCGCCCACCCGCTGTCTGCTGGGAAATGAGAGCACCCTCTGCTCGGCCACCCATCTTCTTGTTAGGTGAGTGAGTTCATCTGCCTCGCCACCCATTTTTCTGTGAGGTGAGGAGCCCCACCCTGCCACCCATCGTCAGGGAGGTGAGCACCTGGGCCCGCCACCCATCATCTGGAGGTGAGTGAGCACCCCTGCTCCGCCTGCCCCGTGGGATGTGGAGGGAGCCTGCCCGCCACCCATCGTCTGGGAATTGAGGAGCACCCCTTCCCGGGCCACCCATCAAGCCAGGGAAATGTGAGGAGCGCCTCTGCCCCACCCAGCCGTGTGGTGTGGAAAGTGAGGGAGAGCCCTGTCAAATGCCTCCACTCAGGAGGAAGTGAGGATATCCCCCGTCCGGCACCCCTGTCTGGGAAGTGAGGGAGGGTCTCCTGCCCGCCACAAACGCCTGGGAAGTGCAGGAGGAGGGACCTCTGCCCTGCCACCACATCTACAGTGAGACTTCGTCACCGCCCGACCCCATATAAGTGAGCCATGCCCGGGCGATCCGTCCGGGAAGAAGTGAAGAGTGCCTCGGCCCGGTCGCCCCGTCTGGGAAGAAATGAGGCTCGGTGTCCATCCGGGAGAAAAAAGGGAGGGAGTGCCCAGCAGCCACCCACTGGCCTGGGAGAGGCACCTGTCCTGCCACCACTGCTTGGGAGTGAGGCACTCTGTCCCGGCCACACCCAGTCTGGGAAGTGAGGGCGCCTGCCTGGGTCAGCCACGTCTGGGCAAGCGAGTGAGCGCCCGGACCCCTCACTGCCTGGGAAGTGAGGAGCGCCTCACAGGGGCAACCCATCGTCTGGGAGGCAGCCTGCCCGGCCACTGCCTGGGAAGTGAGTGAGCCTGCCCGCAACCCCATTCTATGGATTTGTCCTTGCCACCAGTTCATGAGGCCTCTGTCATTAATCTGATCGATTTGTCTTCACCGAGACATGACTTGCCCGATCCACACCATCTTTCGACACTTTGTTTTTCTTTCGACTTATTCTGTTTCTCATCGCTTATTTTTCTTTCTTTCATTTGTCGAGTTATGACGACTCGAGCTGGTGCGCGCGCGCGATGCGCGATCGTGCGGATGTTGATCGATTCGGAAGTGCGCGCAAAAGCGCCTTGATTGATTTCGATTGATTCGCGCGCGCACGCGATGCGCGCAAAGACGATGCGTGCGGATGCGATCTCGCGGATTGATCCACCGATCGCGCGCGCGCGCGCTGGATTACCGGATATGTGCGCGCGCGGATTTCGCGCGGTGCGCGCGCGCGTGCGATTCTCGATGCGCGCGCGCGGATTTCGCGCAAGGACGCGTGATGCGATTTCATGCGCAAAGACGCCGAGCGCGCGCAAAAGGATGAAGTAGTGGGGTGCGCAGACGCTGCCTGAGATGCCGATCGATCTGATTGATGCGCGACCGGATCCTGCGCTGATGTTTTTCATCCTTCGAGTTTTGATTTCTGATTCGATCTCGATCGACTTTCGAGCGGTGCGCGCGCCTGATGCGCGATAGCGCGGATGCTGATCTCCGCGCTGAGTTCCCGGCAAAGCGCGACGCGTAAAGCGATTGACGCCGAGATCTGCGCGCACTTTCGATGCCGGATTCGACTTCGATGTGCCGGTCTGACGCTGACGACTTTCTGATGCCGATCGATCGCGATCGCGACTATTTGATCTGATGACGATGCTGACGACTGCCGATGCTGATGCCGATCTGGTTTATCGATGACCTGTTGATTTTGATTCAATCATTCCATCCACCTCGATCTGATTGATTGCCGACTTCGACTGAGCCGATGCGCCCGACGCCGACCCTGAGCTGATTTTTAGATTCTTGCCGACTTGATCCATCTCGATGCGCGCGACGCTGACGGATTTGTTGATTTCTGATCCCGATCTGCCGACTGGATGACGCGCGCGCGATCGCTGATGATCTCGCGCCGATGCCGATTCTTCGAGTTTTGATGCCGACTCTCGATCCCCTGATCTCTGATGCCGATTCGATCTTGATGCCGATGAGGTGCGCAGTCGCCGATTCCCGATCCTGAGCGATCATGACGGATTTGATTTGATCGGATGATCTGTGCGCGCGCTGGATTTGATCTGATTTTGCGCGCTGATCTGCCAGGACGATCCCGATCGCGCATGATCATGCCAGCGATCGCCGATTGATTCCGCGCGCCGATCTCGCTGAGATCGATGACTCGCGCCGATCGCCGACTGATGCCGGATGCCGACGCTGACGCCGCCGATCTCCGCCGAGCTTTGATTTTGATGACTTTGATCCCGAAACGACTCGCCGGATGATCTGATCGGATTGATCCGATGAGATCCACGATCGATGCTGATTTTGATGATGCGATCTCGATCTGGATGCGCCGATTCTCGATCATCCGACTCGATAACGCGATCTGCGCCGTCGATCTCGATTCGCGCCGACGCCGGATTTATTCGATGCCGATCGCCGATCCCTGTCGCGCGATCCCCGATTGACTTCGATGCGCGCGACTGCCGAGCGCGCCGACTTCGACGCTGCAAAGCCGATCTGATCCACTTTTCTGTTCCGCGATTCGATATTTTGATGCCGACTTGATTTTGATATTCTAACGATTACGCGATCTGCTTGATTTGCCGATTTTGACTTGATGCGCGCGATCGCAAGCGGATTTTGAGAGTTTTCTGACCGCCGATTTATCTCGATCCGCGACTCGAGGGGCGCCGCGATTGATTTTGATCTCGCGATCTCGATCTTCGACTGACGCGATTCGAGCGCCCGATTCGACTCGATGCGCGCCGACTCTGGATGACTCTGACGCGCGCGCTGACTTCGCGCAAAGCAAAGCCATCCCTGCCGCGATTTTGATTTCTACCCCGATGCGCGCCGACGATCTTTCGATCGGGGCGCGCTGACTGATCGCGCCGCGTGATCCGATGCTGAGTTTTCGACGCTGATCGCTGGAGGATCGCGCGCAGCGCTGCTGATCGCTGATCTCGATTCGCGCCGATCTGATGCAAGCGTCGATCTGACGCCGCGACTCGCGACTGCCGATCTCGGATCCGACCGATTTGCGCGCGCGCTGATTCGTTGATGCTGCGTTGATCTGATGATCTTTATTCCGTTGACCGGACTGATTTGCGCCGACTGGATTGATGCGCGACTGATGCGCGGATGACTGCCGATGCGGATGCGTGCGCGACTGATCTGCCGCAAAGCGGATGTTGATGACTTGATGCGCGCCGACCCGCGCGACTCGATGACTGATCTTGTAAAGCGGATTGACGATCGACGCGACTCGATGCCGGATCGCATGACGCGCGCGGATTTGCTTGATCTGATTCTGATGCCGGATTTCGATCTGATCTCGATGACTTGATCGCGATCTCGCGTCGATCTGATGATCGCGGATGCCGACGAGCGACTGATCGCGCTGACGCGCGTGGATCCTGCTGATTGATGCGCAAGCGACTCGATGCGCGGCGCGCGATGACTTCGCCGAGCGCGATCTTTCGATCTCGATCGCGCGACGCCGATGGATGACTTCGCCGATTTTGATTTGCGCGACGATTTGATGCGCGCGACGCCGATTTCCGCGCCTGATGACGCTGATTTGACGCGACTTTGATGAGAGCGCGACTGCCGATGACTCGATGATTCGATCCTGACCGATGCGCTCTTGAGCGCCCGACTCTTTCGATGCTGACTCGAGCTTGACGCGACGACCGATCCTTCAGACCTGATTTCGACTTTTATCTCCTTCGATCTGATTTGATCCCGATGCCCGATTCGACCGATGCGCCCGCGATGCGCCAGACTTTTTTGATTTTTGATCGCCGATTTCCCGATGCTGATCTGACTTCGATTTGATGTTGATCTGATGCCGATCGCGCGGCAGCGCGATCGCTGAGTTTCGCGCGCTGATTCTGATCCGCGCCGCGCCTGATCTGATCTGATTCGTTGATCTCGCCGATGGCGCGCGCAGCGATTCCCGATGATTTGATGGGGCGCGCGGATCCCGGATTGATGCCGGATTCGCCGAGCGGCGCTGATCTCCGAGGATTTTGATTCCGCGATCTCTCGATGCAGCGCCAGACTCGCGCGCCGACTGATTCCGCGCCGACTTTCTGATGCGCGCCGGATGATGCGCCGATGCCAGTCGCCGACTCCGCCGATGATCGAACGATTTTGATGACTTTGATCCGATCGCGCGACTGATCGATCCAGCGCGGATTTCGATCCGATAGATTCGCGCGCGGATCGATTCGTGCTGATGCTGATGATCTTTCGATTCGATTGATCTGATCCGCGACTCTCGCGCGATCTCGAATCGTGCAAATGATCTGACGCGCGATCGATGCCGGATTTGATCGCGCGCCGACGCCGACCGCTGATTCGCGCGGATCCCTGACGGATTTCGAGCTTGAGCGCGACGCCGACTCGAGTTTCGCTTATTTTGATGTTTCGATCTGACCGCCGATCTGACTCTTCGAGATTTTTGATTTGATTCTCGCCGACGATTTTCGGATCTCGCCGGATCGCCGACGACTTCGCCGGATTTTGATTTTTGATCTCGCGCGATTTCGATATTTGATCTCGATTCGATCTCCGCCGGATTCTGATCCCGACTGATGCGCGCCCGCGATCTGGATTTTGATTTGACTTTGTTCGACTTCGGATTTGATCTTCTGATGACGATCAACGCTTTGATGCTGATCTCCTGATTTGATTTGATTCTGATGCGTGCCTGATTTGATCTGATCCGATTTTGATCGATGCGATTCGCCGACTCCCGAGAAACGCGCGCGCGCGCGCGATCTGATGATCTCCGATCCTGACGCGCCCGCGCCGACTTCGCCGATGCGCTCGATCTGATTCGCGATCGCTGATCTCCGCAGTTTGCCGACTCGCCGAGTTCCTGATGATGCCGGACCGATTCGAGCGCGACGCGAGCGCGGATGCGCGATCGCGACTTCCGCCGATGCGAGGTAACGACGACTTCAGATTCGATGATGACTCGAGATGACTCTGATGCTTTTGATGCGGATTGATTTGATTTGATCCGAGATGCGCGATCGCCGAGTTTCGATTTGCCGATTCGCGCCGATCTCGATTTTGATGCCGGATCTCCTCGATCCATTCAGTGACCTGATTCGTTACGATTTGATGCGCCGATGATCTTGATCGATTTGTTGATCTTCCTGATGCCGGATCTCGCCGAGCGCGCCGATGTGCCGACCGGATCTTTATTTTGATTTTATCCTCGCGACGCTGCTTGATGCGCCGAGATCCTTCGAGGGATTTCGCGGATCTCGATGTCGATCTTTGATGATTCTCGCCGACGCGCCGACGCGCCGATTCAAAGATCGCCGATGCTGATTTGACTTGATCCTGCCGATCTTCGATGCAGCTGACGTACGCCGATCTGCCGATCTTACGATCCCCTTCTGAGTTTCCGCGATCGCCGATACGCGCCACCGATCTCGATCGCGCCGATCTATTTGCCCGCGATGGATCTCGCCGATCCCGATGCCGATGATCTCGATTTTGATCGCGCGCGACTTTCGATGCGCGCCGATCGCCGATGCTGATTTCGATCTCGCGCCGACGCGCCGCGGATCCTTGATGCGGATGATGGATCTGATCTGATTCTGATTTGATGACGATTTCGAGCTGGCGTTGATCTCGCTGACCGATGATGATCCTGATGATCGCCAGATCGCCGCGCCGGATGACTGATCTACACTTCTGGATTTTGACGATTCGACCTGATTGATTCGATCTGCCGATGTTGATCCTGATCGACTGGATTTGCCGATCGATTTCGATCGCCGAGATTCGATGCTGACCTGATGACTCCTGATTCCCGCGCCCGCGCCTGATGACTGATTATCTGATGCGCGCCGGATTTATTGATGCTGGATGCTGATTTGATTTCGATCTCGCGCGCCCGATTCGATCGCCGATCCCGCAAGTGCCGGATTTCGATCCGTCTGTTTTTATCTTGATGCCGATTTGACTCTGATTTGATCCGATCCCGGATTTCGATGACCCCGCGATAAAGCGCGCTCGCCGACTCATTTCGCCGATTCGCGCGGATGCGTGATCTTGCCGCCAGATCCGCCGATCTGCCGACTCTTCGATGACTTCGCGCGCGATCGCCGATGTGCGCGCGCGCGACTCGCCGATGCGCGCGCTGATCTGATCTGACCGATTGATTCCCGATTCTGCGTTTCGCGCGCGCATGATCTCCCGCCTGGATGCGCCGATGATGCTGATGCGCGCGCGATTCCGCGCCTGATGCTCGCGCGCGGATTTTGATGACTTCGCGCTCTTGATCCTGATGCCGACGACGCGATGACGCTGATTTAAAGCCTTATTGATCTGATTTTGATTTTGATCTCGCGCGCGCGGATTTATTTGATGCCGAACGATCTTTGATCTCCAGATGCTGATGCCGACTCTGAGCCGAGCTTTTGATTCGACTCGATTCGATCTTATCCCCGATCCTGAGAGCTTTTTGACGCGCGCCGATGACTTGAGTTTCGTGCGCGCGCGCGCCGATCCCGCGCCTTGATTTCGATGCCGATGCGCGACTTTGATGACGTTGATGCCGCGCGTGCTTTGACTTGATCGCTTTGACGTTGCCGACAGTCGATGCCGACGCTTTATTTTATTCGCCGATTCGAGCGGATGATGCCGACTGATCGAGCTTTGATTTCGCCGATCTTCTGATGTTTATTTTATTTTTGATTTGATTGACTTATCGATGCGAGGTTTTATCTCCTCGATTTATTTTTGATGACTCATTTGATATTT
This sequence comes from Hoolock leuconedys, assembly GCA_023748175.1. Classification (NCBI taxonomy): domain Eukaryota; kingdom Metazoa; phylum Chordata; class Mammalia; order Primates; family Hylobatidae; genus Hoolock; species Hoolock leuconedys. Next base: position 55,775 of record JAKGGE010001666.1, read on the forward strand.
CGACTTTACTATTCGACCGATTCGATTTGATGTAAAGCAAAGCGCGCCGACTGATCTGATGCGCGGATGATTGCTGATGATGCCCGCGCGATCTTCGCCGATTCGATGCCAGACTTGAGCGTGGACGCGTAAAGCGCCGATCGCTGAGCTGCGCGCGCGCGCGCATGATTCCGTGCGCGCGACTCGCGATTCTTCGATGACTGCCGATCTGACTGCCGGATCGCCGCCGAGGATTTGACGCCGGATCTCCCTGATCTGCCGACGAGATAAAAGCGCGCGCTGATCGCCGAGTTTACGATCTTTGATGCCGACGCGCGTGCGCCTGACGCGCTGATCCTGCCGATTTTTGTGCTGCGTGCGCGATTAAGCGCGCCTGATTCGCGCAAAGATCCTGATGCGCGATCTGCCTGATGCGTAAAGTGTTTCGCCGCGCGATCTGAGTTTTATGCGCGCTGACGATTTCGAAAGATGCAGCGCGCAGCGCCGACGCTGATGGGCGCTGACGATTTCGAGGATGCGATCTCGATCCGGATTGACTTTTCTAGCTTGATGACGCCAGATGCGCTCGATGACTTTGATCGATGTGCCGCGGATCCTGAGTTCGATTTTCATCTCGATGCGGAGTTCGCTTTTGATTATATCCATCTTATGATGCGCCGTTGATCCCGATCTGATGCTGATTCGACTTCTTGTTTCTTTCTTTGTTCTTTTTCTTCTTTTTTCATCTCTTCTATTTTTCCTTTCTCTCTTTGTTTCACCCTTTCTGTTTTTTCATTCTTCTTTCTTTTCATTCTTGTTTCCTTTTTTTCTTCTTTCTTCAGATCTTTCCCACCTTTTACTCTTTGACTTCTTCTTCTTTCACCTCTTCTTTTTCTTCTTCCTTTTTTCTTTCCTTTCTTTCACTCTTTCCTTCTTCTTCTTCCACCTTTTGTTTCTGTGACATCTCTTTATTTGACCTTCCTCTCTTTTTCTTTCTATTATAATTCATTTAACAATTGACATCCGATGGAGCAAAAAAGAAACAGAGGTAGAAAGAAATAGTAAGAACAGAGGTGAACCGAGAAAGAAGAACATGAGGAAAGAGGTCGAGAAAGTCGATGCGCGCCGAGCTGAAACAGTTGTTGTTGTCCGGCATTAGCCGTTGAAACATCGTGCCGAGTACGACAAACCAGAAAGAGGAGTTTGTCGAACTTATTTTTCATGTCCAGCGGCTGGTCAATATCATGCCGTCCGTTGAACAGCGGCTGCCGCCGTTGCTTGGTGCCGTTGTTGTTTGTTGCTGGCGAAAACGAGCTGTTGAAAACAGGTGCCGAGTTGTTTGAAAACATGCCGCGAATATTGCGCCGGTCATTATTTGAAAGCCGGAACAGCGCCGAGATATGTTGCCGGTGCCGGTCAACCAGAGGCCGCTATTGTTGTTGCGCCGAACATGCCCGAGCCATGCCTGTCCGGTTACGAAAAGAGTTAAAACAGGTCGGTGTCATTAAAGTTGTTCATGTCATTTTGTTTGCCAGTTGAACGTGCTCGGTGCCTGTCCAGCTGAAACTTGTTGAAAGAACGCCAGTGTGAGTTCTGAAAGAGCGTGAAAAGTTTGTTTGTTGTCCATATTATCAAAACAGTTCGTTTGCTGAACCGAGGTTGAGTTTAGGTTAAGTCAATTGGTTTGTCGTTTTCTTCGATCAAATATTTGTTTGTCAACGGTTATGCGCCAACCGGTTATTATTTGTTTGTCGAGCAAAGAAAGTCATTTGCTTGGTGTCCATGTTTTGCGCTCTTCCGAGCCGGTGAACAGGTTTGTCGAAAACATCTGGTTATTTGCTTCAGCACAGTCCTGGGGCGTTTGCTTTTGCCGTTTGCGTTTGTGCCAGTTATGCGTCGTCCGTTATTCGCGCCGAAAATAAAGACAGAGTCTGTTGAGCGAGCGCGCCGTTGAATTCAGGCAACAGAAAACCAGAAAGAGTTTATTCGAACGAAAACAGTTGTTTGTTATTTGTTGTTTGTTGAGTTGATAGTTGAAATATGTCCGCTGTTGAAACATCGGCATTGGTGCCGTTGTCGTTGTCGAAGTTAGTTTCGCCTGAAAGCCGAAAGAACGAGTTGAACAATGTCCAGCAGGCCATTTTGCCGTTTAGTTGTTATCCAGAAGAGCGCATGCCGAAGCAGCGAAAGCGCTAAAACCATTACCGCGAATCAAAAAACAAAATGAAAACCAACGCGAGTTGAGCTTGAAAACCGTTTGTCGATTAACGTCATTGCTGCGATGAATGTTTTAGGCGACGTCACTGTCGCGATTTGAAAACAAAGAGTTGAAAAAAAGAGAGCCGAGTGAGTTCCAGAAAGAAAAGAAGGCCAGCGCCAAGTGTCCGTTGTTGTCGAAAATAAAAGCGAGTCAGGCCGCGTTGTCCGTCTGAGCGTCAAACATTATTAGCTCAGTTTGTTGAAAGTGTGTTGAAAGAAACGAAAAGACGGTGTCAAGTTTGGTGCCAATATGCTGGCCAAGAAAGTGCCATGAACCCAGCGTTGGTTTAAAGCCAGTGTTGAAAAATAAGTCCGATGGCGTCATTAGTAACGGTTTGTTGTTGTGCCGGGAAGATCGTGTTGAAGAAAGAAGTTGAAAGAAAAAGAGTTCATGCTGATGGTTGTTGTTTGCTTGAAAGTCAAGAAAGAGCGGTTTGCTCGTCGATGTTTTGGACCGCGTCTGATGAAAACCAGCGAAAGAATTTGTCGTTTTTTCGCCCAGAAAGATGAAGCAGTCAAAAGATCGAAGAAACAGTGCTGATTATTGAACAAATAGTGAAAACGAATGACCGAGCGAAAGCAAACAGGCAAAATATCGGTGCTTGCGAAAACCAGCAGTTATTTTGCTGCCAAATAAATATCCAGTTGAGGTAAAGAAGTCCGGTTATTTCTGTTTGTTGTTGTCCAGAAAGATGGTTGTCAACGAAAGCCAGCGCGCTGAACGAGAAGATTATGTGCCATTATTTATTATTGTTTATTATTTTGAAAATAGTGCTGAAAGAAAGAATTGTAAGGAACGCGAGCGACAGAATGAAAGATCCTCAACAGTGGTGCCATCTATTAAGCCGAAACCAGTTTGCTTTTGCCGAAAATGCCGCCTTCGTCCGCGAAGATGAAGCGCTTTTGTTGTCGTCGTTTGTCCGTTATTTTGCTGATGGTTTGTTTGCTCGAAAGAGTTTGCCCGTTGTTTGTTTTGCCGGAAACATGTCACAGAAAGAGTGAAACGACAGAAAGAAAGCTATTGAAAAAAAGAAAAAAGAAACAGAAAGAGAGAGCAGAAGAAAGAAAGAAAAAGAACCTAGGAAAAGCGAAAAAGAAAACAAAAAAGAAAGAAAGAAAGAACAGAAAGAGTGAAAAGTTATAAAAGAAAGAATTGAAGGAAAGAAAACAGAAAGAGCGGAAAAGAAGAAAAGAAAGAAAGAACAGAAAGAGTGAAAAAGAAAGAAAAATAAAGAAAGAAACAGAAGAGTGAAAAAGAAGAAAGAAAGAAAAGAAAGAAAAGCAGGAAGAGTGTGCTGAAAGAAAGAAAGAAAGAAAACCGAAAGATTAAGAGCTGTTGTTGAAAAAACAAAGAAAAAAACGCCATCCCATCACCGGGTATTGGCCGTCGCGCGACCATAACCTTCCTTTAATTCCTCTCTTTCTCTCGATGACGAGATTCCCTGACTTTATTTGACGATTTTGCGCGATTCTTCGATCTTCGATTTTGATTTTTGATTTCGCGACTTTTTCTGATTTTGACTTTCTTTCCATTTTATCTTTGATCCTTTCTCTTCTCTCTTTCATTTTTCATTTTGATTTGCCGCGACTCTCTCACCTCGAGCGCATGATTCGCCGATCTTGATGACGATCTGCTGATTTGATCCCGATCTGCGCGATCGCCGATGGATTTGATTTTTGATGACTTGACTCTTTCTGATATGATCTCCGCGCCGCGATTTTTGACGCGCTTATTCGCTGACCGGATATCGAGCGCTGATCCTGATGACTTGATCTGATTGATTTGATCTCGAGCGCCATTCGATTGACTCGAGTCGATCTTTGATCTGACTTCGAGCGCGATTGACGCCGACTTGATCCCGCCGATTCTGATGCGGATTTTCGATGCTGATTTGATGATGATCTTCGATTTTCATTCGACTTTCGATGATGCCGATCTCGATGCGACGCGCCGACGATCCCGCGCCGACGATCTTTTGATGATCTTTCGATGCCAGATCGCCGCTTGATGATCCTTACAAAGCGGATCTTGATGCCACCTGATCTTTATTCGACGCCGACGATCTCGATTTTGATTTGACCGCCGAGTTTTTCTGATGATCCTGAGCGCCCTGATTTGACTGATGATGATCGCCGATGCTTGATTGATGACGATTTTGATTTTTCTGACTCTTCGATCCGACTTGACTTCGAAGATCTGATGCGCGCCGCGCCCTGATGCGCGCTGATCTCCCCGATTTTGATGCTGCCGATGATCTTTGATCGATTTTGATCTCTTCGACCGATCCCGCCGATGTAAAGCGCCGACGTTAACGATTTTGATTTTTGATGATGCCGATCTATTTTGCGCCGGATTGATCTTGATCGCCGATTTTAGCCATTGATCCCGATCGATCTCGATTTGATCGCCGGATAAGCGCCGACTTGACCCGATAGCGCGGATGTTTGATTCCGCCGATCTCGATCGATTGATCCGATCCTGATTTTGCAGATTTCGCGTAAAGTGCTGTTTTTTTTTTTCCTCTTATTTTCGTCTGTTTAGAGCCTCTTTTTTCTTTAGGATTCTTTTTCTTCTTTCACTCCTTCTGTTTCTTTTTCTTTTATTCCTTTCTTTTTTCTTTTCTTTTTCACTTGTTTCTTTTTCATTTATTTTTTCTTTTCTTATCCTTCTGTTTTTTTCTTTTCTTTCTTCTTATTCTCCTTTTCACTTCTAAGTTTTCTTTTTTTCATTTCACCTGTCCTAATCTAATCCAACTGTCAGGCCTCTTCCCACCCACCCACCTGACCAGAGGGAGCGCCTCCTGTCTGGCTAATCTGACATGATCTGAAGAGCTTCTCCGGCTAACCCATCATTCTGAGGGATATAATTGCCCAGCCACCATTTCTGATATTCTCTGCCCGCCACCACCGCCTGGGAGGTGAGGAGCCGCCCCAAGTGTAAACATCTCTGGAGGTGAGTTAAAACTGCTCCGGCCACCCCATCTCAGGGTAAATTGAGCCTGCCAGGCAGGCCCGCCAGGGAGGGAAGTGACGAGACCTCTGCCTCCCGGGCACCCCACCTGTGAGTGAATTGAGGAGGGCTCCTGCTGCCTCCCCGCCTGGGAAAAAAAGTGTGGAGCGCCTCAGCCCTGTCTGCCCTGTCTGGAAGGGGAGGAGCACCTCTGTCTGCCGCCCCAGAGGCAGCATGTGAGGGAGCGTCTCTTCCTGGCGTCCCCCGTCCGTAGAATCCGGAAGAGTGCCTCGGCTGTGGCTCCACCAGTCCCGGGAAGAGAGAAGCCTGCACAGCCACCCACCTGCCTGGGAGGTTAGGGAACTTCCTGCCTCGCCTCCCAGCCATCTGGGAAATGAGGAGCACCACCTGCACAGCCACCCATCTGCCTGGGAGGTGAGTATTTCTTCCCAGCCACACACCTGCCTGGGCACCGAGGAGCTGTGCCCGGCCACCCATCTAAAGTGAGGAGGCTGCCCTTGGCTCACAACCTGTTTGGGGAGAGGGAGCACCTCTGCCTGGCCACCCATCGCCTGGGGAGGCGAGGAGAGCTCCTGCACGCCGCCCCTGGCCAGGGAGGAAGTGAGAGCGCCTGCCCGGCCCGCTCACCCCTGGGAGGGAAGCTAGGAACGCCTGCATAACCTTCTGGAAGAAGTGAGGAGCACCTCTGCCTGCCTGGGAAGTGAGAGGGTTCCCTGTTCCACAACCCACCGCCTGGGAGGTGAGGCCTGCTCCTGGCCGCCTCCTGTTTGGGATGCGGAGGGAGCCTGTCTGCCACCCACTGCCTGGGAATTGAGGAACGCTCCCCGTCCGGCCAACGACCATCAGGCAAGGAAACGAGGGTCGCCTCTCCCGTCCACACCCGTCGTGGTGTGGGAAGTGAGGAGAGCTCTGCCTCGGCCCATCGCTCAGGAGGTGAGGCCTGACCCGCCATCCATCGCCTGGGTCCTGAGGGAGCCCCTGCCCGCCTACCCATCGCCTTTGGGAGGCCAGGAGCCTGCCCTGGCACCATCATCTGGAAGGTATACAACCTCCTGCCCAGCCACCCATTTTCTGGGAGAGGTGAGGAGCCGCTGGGCTGCCCCATCCTGGAAGACTGAGGAGCACCCCGCCAGGGTCACCATCTGGGAAGCGAGAGCCTCTGCCCAGACAGCCACTCTCTGGGAATTGAGAAGCTCCTCTGCCCGGCCGCCCCATCTGGGACGTGAGGAGGGCCTCTGCCACCCACCCATCGTCTGGGAAAATGAGGAGCCCCGTCGGCCACATCTCTGTTTGTCAGGACTATCTGTCAACTACTATGCCCTGAGGTGAGGGCGCCTCCCTGCCAGGCCTCACCCACTGCCTGGGGAGGCTTGAGGAGCCGTCCTGGCCACCCACTGGAAATGAGAAGCCTGCCTGGCCAACCACTGCCTGGGAAATGAGGAGTCACTGCCTGGCCACCCATAGTCTTGTAAGTGAGTGAGCCTCTGCCCGGGTCACCCACCTGGAAGTGAGGATGCTTCCCTGCCCTGCCAGTCTGGTAAGTGAGGAGCTCTGCCTGACCTGTCTGGGTAAAGCGAGGAGCCTGCCCCGGCCGCCCTGTGGAAGAAGTGATTAGTGCCCCCCTGCCCACCCGGGCACCGCCTGGGAAGTGAGAGGCTCCCCTGCCCAGACAGCCACCGTTCCCTGTAAACTGAGAAGTCTTCCGTCCATCACCCATCCGGACGGAGGAGGGCCCCACACCCAACCCACTGTCCGGGGAGCAGAGCCTGTCTCCGGCCAACAAGATCCTCCGTTTTAGAGTCCATCCGCCTACCACCATTGTCTGGAGGCAAGTGAGGGCGCCCCTGCCAGCCAACCCACCGTCAGGAGGCTTAGAGCCTCCGTCCGGCCACCCATCTGTCTGGGAGATGAGAGCTACCTGGGTTCCCGGCCAACTGACTGTCTGGGAAATGAGGACGCCTGTCCGGCCAACCCATAGTCTCATGTGGAGCGAGGACGCCTCCGTCCTCGGCCGTCCTGTCTGGAAGTGAGGGAGCCTGCCCCGTCAGCTGAGTCTGGTGAAGTGAGGGAGCCTGCTCCGACGCCTCCCGCCCAGTGGAAGTGAGGGAGCCTGCCCGGCTGTTCTGCCTGGGAAGTGAGAGGAGCCTGGCTACCCAACGCCTGGGAATTGAGGGAGCGGTTCGCCCGAACACCCACCACATCTGGGAAGTGAGGAGAGACTCTGCCCGCAACCTATCACCGGCCTGGAAATGAGTGAGCCTCTGCCCAGCCACCCATCGCTCTGGGAAGTGAGGACCCTCCCTTCGCCCGAAAAACGCTGCCTGGGAAGTGAGGAGCACTTTGCCCAGCCGCCTGGCTCTGGGGAAGTGGAGGAGCACCCCTGCCCGATACCCACGCCTGGCAAGTGAGGGAGGGCCTCGCCCGCCACCCACCATCTGGGAGAGGTGAGAGCACCTCTGCCCAGCCACCCATTGTCTGGAGCTGGTGAGAGGCTTCTGCCGGACCACCCATCATCTGCAGGAGGAGAGCCCTGCCCAGCTTACCCATCATCTGGGAGGTGAGGAGCTCTGCACAGCCACCCATCACTGGGAGGTGAGGAGCGCCCCTGCACAGCCACCCATCGTCTGGTAGGTTTAGGAGCGCCTCTGCCCAGCCACCCACCCACCATTTGGGAGGTGGAGGAGCACCCCTGCCCAACCCACTTCTCACCCTGGGAAGTGCAGGAACTCTGCCCTGCCGCCTGTCTGGGAAGGGAGAGGCCTGCCCGCCGCCAATGTCTGGGAAGTGAGGACTCTGTCTCGCCATCCTATCTTGAAGTGAGGTGAGCCTGTCCGGCTGCCCCTGGGCCTGGGATGTGCTAGAAAATCCGTCTCTGCCCCGCCATCCACTCCGCCCAGGGAGGTGAGGAACTACTTCCTGCCAGGCCACCCGTCTCTAGGAGAGGTGAGGATGCCTGAACCCACCCTGCCTGGGAGAGGGTGAGGAGCCCCTGCCCGGCAGCCCCTGCCTGGAAAGTCAGGACGCTCTGCCCCGCCCACCTGACTGGGAGGTGAGAGGGGAGCCTCCCGTCCGGCAAACATCTCTCAGGGAGGTGAGGAGAGGAGCTGTCCGGCCACCCATCGCTTGGGAAGTGAGGGAGGCCTGCCCTCCAATCATGAGGAAGTGAGGAACCCCTCCTGCCCGGGCACCCCGTCTGTGAGGAAGTGAGGAGGGCCTCTGCCCGGCCACCCCGTCTGGGAAGAAGTGAGGAGCGCCTATGCCCGGCCCCCATCTGGGAAGTGAGGAGTGCCTCCTGCCCGGCCTGTCCATATATGAGAGCACCTCTGCCTCGCAGTTCCTCTCAGTCCGGGAAGAAGTGAAGAGTGCCTCGGCCCGGTCGCCCCGTCTGGGAAGAAGAGAGGAGTGCCTCTGCCCAGCCACCCATCTGGGCAATTGGGAGGTTAGAGCCTGCCCGCTGGCCACATTATCATGCGGAAAAGAGCACCATCTTAACGGGCCACCCATCGCCTGGGAGGTGAGTGAGCCTTCTGCCCAGCCACACACCGCCTGGGAATTGAGGAGCGCCTGTGCCCGGCCACGCATCGTCTGGGAAGTGAGGAGCCTTTGGCAGGCCATCCTGTTTGGGGAGTGAGGAGCGCCTCTGCCCAGCCACCCATCGTCTGGGAAGTGAGGAGCGCCTCTGCCCGGCTGCCCCATCTGGGAAGTGAGGAGCGCCTCTGCCCGGCCGTCCCGTCTGGGAAGTGAGGAGCAGCCTGCCCGGCTGCCCCATCTGGGAATTGAGGAGCCTCTGCCCGGCCGCCGCATCTGCGATGTGAGGAGCGCCTCTGCCCGCTGCCCCATCTGGGAGGATGTGAGGAGCCTCCGCCCGGCTGCCCCATCTGGGAAGTCAGCCGAGCGCCTCTGCCCGCCCACCCCGTCTGGGAGGATGTGAGGGAGCACCTCTGCCCGGCCACCCCATCTGGGAAGTGAGGAGCGCCTCTGCCCGACCACCCATCGTCTGGGAGTTGAGGAGCGCCTCTGCCCAGTCAAACATCTTCTGGGAGGTGAGGAGCCTCTGCCCGGCCACCCCATCTGGGAGGAAGTGAGGAGTGCCTCTGCCCGGCTGCCCCGTCTGGGAAGAAGTGAGGAGCGCCTCTGCCCAGCCACCCATCGTCTGGGAAATGAGGAGCCCCTGCCCGGCCACCCCGTCTGGGAAGTCAGGAGAGCCTCTGCCGGGCCACCCATCGCTGGGAGGTGAGGAGAGCCTCTGCCCGGCCACCCACCATCTGGGAAGTGAGGAGCGCCTCTGCCTGGCTGCCCTGTCTGGGAAGAAGAGAGGAGCGCCTCTGCCCAGCCACCCATCTGCCTGGGAGGTGAGGCGCCTCTGCCCGCCACCCATCAGCTGGGAAATGAGAGGAGCAGCACTGCACGTCCACCCACCATATGGGAAGTGAGGAGCGCGGCTGCACGGCCACCCATCGCCTGGGAAGTGAGGAGCGCCTCTGCCGGCCACCCATCGTCTGGGAGGTGAGGAGCGCCTCTGCCCAACCACCCATCTTCTGGGAGTTGAGGAGACCCTCTGCCCGGCCACACATCGTCTGGGATGTGAGGATCGCCTCTGCCCGGCCATTCATCTTCTGTTAGGCGAGGAGCTCATCTGCCCGGCCACCTATTTTCTGGGAGGTGAGGAGCGCCTCTGCCAGGCCACCCATCGTCTGGGAAGTGAGGAGCCTGCCCGCCGCCTGCCTGGGAAGTGAGGAGCACCTCTGCCCGCCCACACGTCGTCTGGGAATTGAGGAGCGCCTCTGCCCGGGCACCCATCTTCTGTTAGGCGAGGAGTTGATCTGCGCGGCCACCCATTTTCTGGGAGGTGAGGAGCGCCTCTGCCTGGCCACACATCGTCTGGTAGGTGAGGAGCGCCTCTGCCCAACCATCCACCTTCTGGGAAGTGAAGATAGCCTCTGTCCGGCCACCCAACTTCTGGGAAGTGAGGAGAGCCTCTGCACGGCCACACATTGTCTTGGAAGCGAGGAGGGCCTCTGCCCGGCCGCCCATCGTGTGGGAGGTGAGGAGCGCCTCTGCCCGGCCACCCACCGTCTGGGAGGTGAGAGCCTCTGCCGGCCACCCATCGTCTGGGAAGTGAGGAGCACCTCTGTCCGGCCACCCATCCTCTGGGAGGTGAGGAGCACCTCTTCCCGGCCACCCATCGTCTGGGAAGTGAGGAGCACATCTGCCCGGCCACCCATCGTCTGGGAGGTGAGGCGCCTCTGCCTGGCCACCCATCATCTGGGAAGTGAGGAGCACCTCTGCCCGCCACCCCATCTTCTGGGAAATGAGGAGGCCTCTGCCCGGCCACCCTGTCTGGGAAGAAGTCAGGAGCACCTCTGCCCAGCCACCCATCGTCTGGGAGGTGAGGAGCGCCTCTGCCTGGCCACCCCGTCTGGGAAGAAGTGAGGAGCGCCTCTGCCCGGCCGCCCATCGTCTGGGAAGTGAGGCGCCTCTGCCCGGCCACCCATCGCCTGGGAAGTGAGGAGGCGCCTCTGCCTGGCCACCCATCGTCTGGGAGGTGAGGGACAGCCACTGCCCGACCACCCAGCGTCTGGGAAGTGAGAGCCTCTGCCCGACCACCCATCGTCTGGGAAGTGAGGAGCGCCTCTGCCCGGCAGCCCGTCTGGGAAGTGAGGAGCGCCTGCCCGCCACCCATCATCTGGAAGGTGAGGCGCCTCTGCCCGCCACCCATCGCCTGGGAAGTGAGGAGCGCCTCTGCCCAGCCACCCACTGCCTGGGAGGTGAGGAGAGCCTCTGCCCGGCCAACCCGTCTGGGAAGTGAGGAGCGCCTCTGCCCGGCCACCCATCGTCTGGGAAATGAGGAGCACCTCTGCCCGGCCACCCACTGCCTGGGAAGTGAGGAGGGCCTCTGCCCGGCCACCCACCATCTGGGAAGTGAGGCGCCTCTGCCCGGCCACCCATCGTCTGGGAAGTGAGGCGCCTCTGCCCGGCAACCCGTCTGGGAAGTGAGGAGCTTCTGCCCGGCCGCCCGTCTGGGAAGTGAGGCGCCTCTGCCCGGCCACCCGTCTGGGAAGTGAGGCCTCGGCCCGGCCATCCCGTCTGGGAAGTGAGGAGCGCCTCTGCCCGGCCACCCATGCGTCTGGGAGGTGAGGAGGGGCCTCAGGCGGAAGCCTGCGTCTGGGAGGTGAGGCGCCTCTGCCCGGCCACCCACCATCTGGGAAGTGAGGCGCCTCTGCCGGACACCCATCGCCTGGGATGTGAGGAGCGCCTCTGCCCAGCCATCCATCGTCTGGGAGGTGAGTAGCGCCTCTGCCCGGCCACCCATCGTCTGGGAAGTGAGGAGGCCTCTGCCCGGCCACCCATCTA